>JAVSBS010007953.1:0-34461 GCA_033124195.1 Coracias cyanogaster | reverse complement strand
TTCTGAGAAAATAAGTCACTTCCCAATTCCATCACGTTGGTCAATATTTTTTTTTTTAGTGATATTTTGGTAATAATAAACTAGCCATTAAATTTGGTGAGGAATACAGTTTTTAGTACTAGATTTACAATTTCTTGAATAACGGGTTTGCAATACAAGGATCACATCAATGAATAAGAGTGAGTGTAGAAGCACTTTTTGTATCTAGTGTGGTATTGGAGGAAAAAAAAAAGCCAAAAACCGAAACAACTTGATACACTCTGGTTTTGTTAAGGAGGATTCTACAGAGCTGGGCAAGTTAATTCACCGAGGAGGCTTAAATGTAATTTTTAATTTCCATGGAAACCCTTAAGAAAACGTGTAAGTGTCCTGATTATTCAGAAATGCGAAATACATTGCTTTCGGTCATACCTACAGCAGTAGGACACCATTAAAAGAGGTGTATTTTTATTTATATGCCTAACCTGAAATCACCAAGTGCAGGCCCAAATTCTATAGATACCACCGAAATTCTCCAAATTCATTTGAGCAAAAGGTTGCTTAGCATATTTGGATGTCAAGAGATGTTTTCTTCAGCTGTTGTCAGTCTTGCAGGTGTTGCTCTTACAGGTGTAATAAAAATCTGGCTTGACACTTTAGGTTTGTCAGGGAAAACCTCAGTTACATGTCCATCAAACTTTGGATGCAGCTGTGCTTGGAATTAGGTGGTGTTTAAGAATTCAAGAAATTTCATTATTAAAGAAAATGTTTGGATTTCATAGATATATAATATATTTTTACTATAATTTCTATATAATATACATTTATATATAAAATTATATGGTTTATTGTAATATATACAATATTATATATAAAAAATAACATGTTCAGGAAAACAGTGTGAATTTGGAGTGATTGTTTCAAATAATACTTATCTCTGTTCTTGAGAGGCTGTTTAGTCCTTATTTAACAGGCTTTATATATTGGAGGTGTACTTCTTTTATAGGATCCTGGGAAAAAAATTCTGTACTTGGCACTACAGGCCTTTAGAACAGGGGTTTCTGTTATTATGTGGCCACAGTACACCCCCCAAGTAAATGTCATGAAAGTAAGAATAAATCAGTGTTTTCAGAGTGGTTTTTACTGTTTACTGCTGACCTAACTCTGCCAGTGTTTAAGTATCCCATTGGCCTTCTTCAGGTACCTGTAGCCTACTGGAGAGAAAAGGGATTTAAACCACTGTCTAAGATGCGTTTAAGAACATAATAAGGAATTCATCAGTGAATTCACAGAAACTTAGCTGGCTAGCTGGATCCAAAATTCTTTAAGTAGCTCCTATGTTACAGAGAAAAAATAGATTAAAAAGGGAAAAGAAAAAAGAGAAAAACAATTTTTGTAATTTAAGATTAATATCAGGAAACAATGACTTTGATTATGAGAGAGACTTTCTCATTTAATATCAATAATACCAACAATATCAGTTATTTTAGCTTTAACAAAGGCTATTCAAGAGAGAACCTTTTACAGCTTGATCTAAAACTTGCATCGTGCTTGACAGGTTGCTTTACAAGTTCACGCTGGCTGTTCTGCAGGGGGTTTTTAGCATTTGTTTACATTTTATTGAAAAACATTTGGAAACTCCACAATCCAAATGTGGGCATCATTCCCTACCCAGTGTAATGCAATGAGAGCACACTTGTGTAGCAAGGAGCACCTGTGCTATACTTAATTAACACTACAGGTGAGACTAAAGTGGAATGTAGCTGCTTTCCATCATCTTCCCCACCCATATAGTGTTAGGTTTCCTATTTTTGAACTCCAAACTCGATGTTTCTGTGTGGTGTATTGCTTCTGTAGGCATATGCCTTCCATTATCTGTGTAAAATTACCTTGTTTCATGACAGCAGTCCTGCAGAAACAGTTTAGTTTACAAAACTCTTTTGTTTACCAAAGCTCTTAGTTAAAATTGTCTGAGATGTTAAAGTGTGGTGGGATTTTCTACCCTGTTAATTGTAGCTACGGTACATTAAAATATTGTACTTTGACAATCAGAATTATCTTCAGGGTTGCTTTTTTGTTTTGTTTTATATTCCAGTCTCTGCACGACACTGTCGCTACAGTGGGAACCTGAGATCATAGCTGTTGCAGTTATGTACTTAGCAGGCCGTTTGTGCAAGTTTGAAATACAGGAATGGACATCAAAGCCAATGTACAGACGATGGTGGGAGCAATTTGTCCAAGATGTTCCTGTTGATGTTCTGGAAGGTATGAAAAACATTTGCTACAAACAGAGAAGTATTTCCTTTAACTCTGTGACCTAGGTCATAAGTAAATGCAAATTGCATTCTGTCTAGGTCATATGAAGTTGATGTCCAGTAAAAAGCTTAGTTGATAATTGTGTATTAAAAGTATACTTTTATGTTATGGCTATATAATTATTATTATTTTTTTTAAAATTATTATCTTTAAGATATCTGTCATCAGATCCTGGATCTATACTCACAGGGAAAACAGCAAATGCCTCATCATACTCCTCACCAGTTGCAGCAGCCACCATCTCTCCAGTCTACACCCCAGGCACCTACGGTACAGCAGTCCCAACAGTCCCAGAGCTCAGAGCAATCACAGACTCAGCAGCAAAAGGAGTCACAACAGTCAGCACAACAGCAGCAGCAGCAACAGCAGCAGCAAACACAAGCGCAGCAATCTAAAAAGCCCTCTCCCCAGTCAAGTCCTCCTAGACAGATTAAAAGACCAGCAGTAAGTTTAACTTGGAACTTTTAACTTGCATTTTATTTTCAAGCTGATCTGATTCCTTTTGATTTAAAGGCTGCAGTGTGCACCAGACTTGTTGTTTGCCTTAAGAATGAGCCTGGTAATTTTGCATGATAGACTTCCATTGGTTACATGGCAAGTGTGTTAGTGTAGAACAGCCTTCACAGTTTGACAGCCTGGCTTTTTATTCCACTTGAGGCAAAACCAGTGGAGAGACTGTCAACATGAGCTATTAAGGTTCTAACTGTTCATGGTTCTGTGCTCTCAAATCTCATTGTTTTAGCTATTAGACAGGCTTGGTTTAGGAAAGGTCTTTTGTGCCATACCTGAATGTAGAGATGTGCACAGTGCTGATAAAGACATTATTTGACTCCGTGGTCCTTGATTACAAATGTAAGAGAATGTTGACTTCTAAAAGTATGTAAAAATTCTTAAGGAAAAGTATTCCAAAATAATCTAGTAACAGTAGAAGCCTATAAATGCATCATACATCAAAGTCTCACTTTGTATTATCACCTCATCATTGAAAATAAGAAGGTACATTAGCAGTTGGGTAATATCACAAGTGCTCTGAGTGCTTTTCCACTATCATCAAGTTCGTATAAAGCTTTCAGAGTTTAATCTACACTTATTGTGGGGTTTTTTGTTGTTTTGGTTTTTTTTTCCACTTGTAAGTCATAAAAAAAGTGTTAAAGTGTTGCACGTACTTAGTAAGAAGAGTGTTTTCAGAAGTAAAATCTTTGAAACAAGTCCATTTAGGAAGTAAATTCTGTACAGCTTTTACAGCTTTTGCTCTAACTCATAATTAATGCATGTCCAAACTAGAGAACAGACATCAAGGAGAAAAAAAAACCAATCTGAAACAAACCCCAAAATCCAGGAGGAGGCAACACATGATAGAATGAAATAGAATTGGATGCATGCAGCATCTTCATGATAGCACCCTCCCAAAAAAGAGAAAAATGTAACTCTGTAAAACCTTGGTTTTGTATTTTCAAGATACAGCCTGCTACTAGATAGAAAAATCTGCACTGAAAATACAGTTCTTGCACTGAACTTTAGAGTTGTTCAGGATAGAAAGCTGATGAAATGGTTTAATTAGCTTGAAAATTGGGAGAGCTTTTGATAGGTAGGATGTACTTCTTTTCATTCTTTCTACCATCAGCACAAATTCTACTTGGGATTGTCAGATCTGTAGGGCGGGGAACTCTTTTCTTCAACAAAAATGCCTAGCACAGTTTGACACTTTGGAAACTGTAAATAACAATTCAGATTATTCTGTGTGTCCATCTGATTGTAAGTTGTTATGGATGCTTATTCATTCATTGCTTGAGGCTGGGAGACCTGGGGCTATTTATCCTGGAGAAGAGAAGGCTGACAGGGGATCTTGTCAACATTTATAAATATCAGAAGCGTGGGTCTCAAGAGGAGGAGGCCAGTCTCTTTTCCGCAGTACCCAGTGATAGGACGAGGGGCAGTGGGCACAAAGTTGAGCCCAGGAGGTTCCACCTCAACATCAGGAAAAGCTGCTTTACTGTGAGGGTGACAGAGCACTGGAACAGGCTGCACAGAGAGATTGTGGAGTCTCCTTCTCTGGAGGCTTTCAAAATGTGCCTCAATGCGTTCCTGTGCAACCTGCCCTGGGTGAACCTACTTTGGTAAGGGGGTTGGACTAGATGATCTCCAGAGGTCCCTTACAACCCATACTATTCGATGATGTAAAGGCTCTAGCTTTACAGTACTCCTGATTTCACCCCAACCCATGTGTTAATGAACTACATAGTGGAAAAAAGTGATGCCTTTTTGCATGAATAGTATCCATTGCTCTTTAACAATCGCCTCTGGACAAGCGCTTAGAGCAACTTACCTTTTCCTGAAATTAAGTTTTGAGGTCTGTCACCTAATAATTAAGGAATTGAATAGTACCGATAAAAAGGTAAGTCCTGGTACATTGTAGGTGTCCAGAACAAATATAAAGCAAAGGGTGACTCAGTAGGACTTTTGTAGGAGACCAGCACAAACAGCATGAATTTGAGAAAAGCAAGTGTGATAGTCTGAAATCAGCCTTTCTCCAGAAGGCAGTCTAGGAGAACAAGATATATAGTGTTTGAAAGATGGTGCTTCTAAGATGTTCTTTGGTTAGATGTACCATAAACCTCACTTAAAATGTTTGTTTACTGCTATAAATAGGGCTTTGCATGACTACTATTTATATTCTGTACAAACCAAAGGAGACTTTTTTCTTGGAGGCCAGATTTTCCATTTACATGAACTCTTATAACTCCATTACCTTCTACTGAGCCAAGATACTTCCAAGCAGCTGAGGCATTGGCCCGTGACTTACCCGTACCAGATGTCTAAAGCATCTGCACATCCTCTACATCTCTAGTGGTGAAGAGCACTTGAATGTTCAGTTGACTTCACTAAAAATGTACTGGTGAATCATTACATGTAAATAGTGTATTTAGTTTGGTTAAACTAGAAATTTTTAGCGGGATCAACTTCAATGCATGTAGAAAGAACACTAAGAGAACAGTTCCATTGTGGTATGGATTGAGCGTATTATGAAAGTATTAAATAAAAAATAATGATGCTAATAAATAATGTTGACAAGGGGATATAATCACTGCAGATATACAAACTGCAATGCAGTAGGACAAGAAAAAGCTCATCTCTATTTCAGCAGCTGTGATTGTTGAAGTGATTTAAATTTTTATAAGCTTTGGTTTTGTTGTTTCTTGATTTTTTTTGTTGTTGTTGTTGTTTCTCTTTACCATAAATTCAGTTTAAAGTTGTTTTGCTGTCACACAAGCCATTTGGCTTCAGTTGTTTGTTCTGTTCTAATGGTGTACCTCAATTACGTTATTCTCTGAACTTTGGGCCATGTTAACAAATGCACTATAATGGAGTTGCTTGCCAATTGAAGTGATCAACTGACTTCACAGAATGTGTGATTTTTTTGAAATGTTGCAATAAGTAATGGAGACTTCCTTCTCTTTGAAAGTGTGCAGAGATCTGATATTTGCGTGCAGCTTTACAGGCAAGGAATTTAGTGCTAGCAAATTGAGAAAAGACCACCCAAGTAAGATGAAGGCAGCAGATGAAGGTGGCTCTGTGAGAGCCACCTAGAAAAGTATGTATGTTTGGAATGGAAAGATAAGGATTGTCCTTAAAAAGCAGGGAAGTGGCCAGAAGGTGGCTGGAGATGAATTGAAATGACTTTCAAAGGAATGTAAGAATGAGGTAGCCTCAAGGAGGCCTTGAGTACCTTTTGTATTGGTCAGCAAAAATCTTAAATACTCGTAAGAATCAAGGAAAATTCATTGTTCAAGTTCAAATGAAATGTATGTCCATTCTTACTGGAAGGTGAAGTGATGGGAAGGGAGCAACAGTTTGTGAGGGTGAAGCCACTAGAGGTAAATAGTTCCTTAACCCTTTGCATTCAGAAGACAGAGAAGCTATGTACTGTGCCCTTCTGGCTTTTCTCATTAATTTTAAATACCTTTGTAAGAAACCTTGTTGTACTTAATTTCAGTTAGATTTTCTGCTTTTGTCAGAGTCCAGCTGAGATGGCTAGTATGGTCTAAGTAAGCTGGAAAGGTTTTTCTTACTTCCTTCTCTATGGTTCTTTACAAAAACCATAAGAAAACAACAACAAAAAAACCAACAAAAAACTTGCGATTAGAAGGATGATGTGAGGTTTTGTGGGTTTTGCTCAGTGTGCATTCTTTTTTTTTTTCTAGCATAACATTTGGCTTTTATACAATGCTTTCCATCTGAAGGCTTCTGAAATGTTTTACACTGAGCAATGCTTTCCCTGTCCTCCTGTCCTGGTAAACAAAGCATAAAAGCCTGAAGTGATTTTGGCAAAGGTTGAATGACAGGTCAAAGCAGAATCGGGAGCAGAGCCCAAGTCTCTTGCTTTCAGCTCAGTGAGCAGTGTACCAGACCATGACGTATACGTGGTGGATGATAAATAAACTAAGTAAGATTTAACACTCATCAGTGAGAACAGCAGGAAATGTTGTATTGAATATAGCTGCTATTTTTTCAGTCTTTTCATTCTGCCACTTAAGCTGGGCTTTCCCAATGGGATTTGACTTTCTCAATGTTTGTGTTACACCTGTCTAAAGAGATTAGACATTATTAACCACCTAATACAAAAATAAGAACAAGTAAAGGGTTTATTCTGCTTCATTTTAGTGGAGGGAGGAAAACATAGTTCTGAGTTGGAAACTGGTTCTGGTTTAGTCAGATCTGTACAAAAGCTCTTCAGCAGGCTTGAAATAGTTTCCTGTTTTGCTCGCTGGTTACCATTTAAAAATGCTTTGTATTTTGCAATATTCTTATGTTGCTTTTTGTTTGTTTGTTCTAAACAGGCTGTATCTCCAAAAGAAGAAACAAAAACATCAGGTAAATGTTAATATTCTACTCATATTGCTTTGATTTTTACAGTCTCAACCAGAATAAGTCGTTGGCTAATACATGCTTTGTTTGCTTACAGGCCTGGCAGTTTTCAACTATTTTGATCCTAATGAGTCTTTAAGTATATAATGTAGCTATTTCTGAAATGTTCCTAACTGCAAAGCTTGAAAAAAAAAAAAGGGCTGTAACTGGCTCAAGAGTCCCTTAATACAGTCTGTTGAGTAGAACTCTTGCTAAACTACTTAACTTTCAATTTATAACTCCAGGCATCATTTAGAGTAGTTCTTAAGCAAGCTGTGGGACCTTGAAGTGGCTGAAGGTACCATGCCATTAAATAGCTGCACTAATAATAAGTCTGTTGGTACTCACTGACATTTTATTCAGTTGTTGGCGTGACTGCTGGTAAGAGGCATTTTGTATCAATATATAGTCTAGCATAAGAAATGCATCACTGCAGTGACCACATCTAGTTCTTTGGTTGGTTAGGTGGATTTTTCCCTTCATTCTGCTCGTTTGGAACAATGTATTTCAGGATAGCTAGGAAGTGATTCTGTAACCTTTTGAAGTAAGTCTGGCACTTTTCTTTTTCTGGCTCTGCGGATAGATTCCAGAGAGCTGTCTCTTCCCCCTCTCTCCTGCACAATTGCCAGTTTGTTTCAGGTCTAGACACAGGTTCTCTTAGCACAATTCAGCTGTTTCTGACATCTACCTACTTACAAGTTACAGTTTTGTGCTAGAAAATGTACATGTGCACATCTTCACTTAAATACAGTTACTAGGACAATTTGTTTCTTGTTATCAAATGCATAGCTTGAACTTGTAGGCGTGTGTTCTTTTTGAAGACTTTTATGTGATATTTTATGCCACTTTATTCAAAATTCTTGATTTTAGTTTTCTTTATTAAACATACCTAGTATACAAGATTTCAACTATACTTTTGTGTAGTGTAACATGATATGATAATCATTAGCATGAGAGAGTTGGAATTTGGAAAATCTTGCAGAGCAGTAGCCAATTAGGAACTTCTAAATGTTTTTTAGAACCACCACCACCAGCTAAAATTCCTAAAATTGAAACTTCACATCCACCAATACCTCCTGCACATCCACCTCCAGGTAAGCTTTTATTTTCTTGAACACACTTACTCTTGCTGTTAATTCCCTTCCTTTTCAGATGGTGGTAACGGTGTGGGGGCAGGGGCTGTTGCCTGGATTAAGCAGCTTGCCAAGTAAAAACATAAGATAGATAAGCTCTAGAGGGCATTTCATCTTAGTAGCACAGGCTTTTCCAGACAGATGCAAAATGTTATGAGGGAAAAAAAGACTATATTAGGTGGGCAAAGGCAAAACAAATCCATGATTGTTAAAGGCCTGGAAGACTAAAGCCAATTGTAACCAACAGGCAAAAAGGGCCTTGTGTACTCAAAGGGATGGTGGATATTGCATTACTAGAGTAGCTTCCATCTGTCCCGTAGAAGTCCTCCATGCTACATCTATAGTACAGAAGTTCTGCAGGTATGTAACTTCTAAACAATAAGGGGGATACTTTCTTTGTTGTGTCCCAAAAGAGGACTTTTGTCTGCCAGAGAACTTTTAACACTGCACACATGCCTTATGTTTGCAAAATAAACTGTAGTCTTGTAAAAATGTGCTTCCAGTGCCTTGTTGCATTAGCTATCCTTCCAGTGACCCTTAAATATGACATAAATATTTTATAGAGCAAGGTCCATAATGTAACTGTAAGATGACAGCTTCTAACAGGGAGTTACAAGAGAGGAAAAACAGTGCTCTGAAGTGTAGTAAGACCTTTTTTTTTTTTTTTTTTTTTTTTCCCCCCCTGTTTGCTAAAATCTAATTAAGAATGAAGGGGTTCTTCTAAATATCATGCTGGTTATTCCTTCAGTTGTTAAATCTTGCATCCACAATGATTCCGAAAATGTGCAAATGGGGAAACATTGCCTGCTATAATGTTAGGAACTAGAAGTCATTGAAATAATGAGTACCACAGCCAGCATAGTCACCTTGTGTGATCTATTTATGTAGCTGTCCTAGGGGACAATTTTGCAGTTAAAATTATGACTGCTTAGACAAGGTAAATCCTATTTAGGTGGGTGGGTAGCAAATTTGTTTCCCTTGTTACCTGAAATTTTCCTCTTAGAATTTGTTTATACAAGCAAATCATTGTATAAGCACTGAAGGGTTTCAGGAACATTCTTTAGAGGCTTGCTCCTGTCTTTTGGGGCTCTGAGGGAAAAACAGGTGAAAACTAAGAAGGTTTATTGACCAAATGAACAGAAGTACTAGAAGGTGGATTTATCTCAAATTCTGTTTAGCGTTGTCAGTTTAGTTGTTGCATGTTGCTGGAAATGACTTCCCTAAATGTGATTCTAAATACATTTTCTTAGTGAACAATGTTTTAGATGTTTATATATACAAGCAAGACAGGTGTCAAGATGCCCCAAGGGCATCTTGGGGCAGAAGGGGGCGGGGGTGGGTGCATTAGTAAGTGGTGGTATTCCTTACTCTATAATGGCTGCATAAAGAGGGGAAAAAAAAATATTTTTAAAGAGCAGATAGCTTAAAGTATGTTCTTCCCAGCAATGTCAAAGTATAATACTGTAAAGTTCTGACCTGTTTCTGAACTTCCCCAGACTGTCAGGTACTGAGTTCCCTGAAACTCATCAGTGGAACAAAGTTGATCAGATTTCATGTCCCAAGCAATCTGTCGCACTTTCTTACCCTTGGGTTTTCCTTTTTTCTTTTTTTTTGGGGAACAGTTTTAGAACTGAGTGTTACAGACTTGAGACTTTGGCCTGTATTCTCAAATAGTATTTCCCAACATGGGAGGCCAGTGCAGTGCAGAGGGCATAGTCCTAGGCCACCTCCTGGAGTAAAAGAGGTAGAAGGGAGGCCTGGATTAAAGAAGATTGAAGGACTGATCAAAAGATTTTTGCTGTCTTGGGTTCCATGACTTGTTAAATCTGTTAGTTCTGATTCTGTTCATCCAGTCTGCTATTTCTGCTGACTGTAGAACAATATTTAAATTACAAGAAAATAGTAATGAGAATGGAATTTAACATTTAGAATGGGAAAAGCTGAACTTGGAGCTTTGTTATGCAGCTTATTTTCTAGTGATATAAAGTTTGACTGGATACTGTACGTCATTCAGAGACTCAGAATTGAGTCCTCTTGTCATGTTAAGTGAAAGAAAAATATAAAGTATTTGGAAGCTGTTACTGCCACCATCTTTCAAAAAAAATAAATGAAACTTTCTTTTCCAGAGCGCAAGCCTCCTTTGACAACAGCAGTTTCAATGGGAGAAGCAGAGCAATCTACTACTGTGGACTCAGTAGATATGCCAAAGGTCCAGATTCCTCCCCCTGCTCATCCTGCCCCAGTCCATCAACCTCCACCTCTGCCGCATCGTCCCCCGCCCCCACCCCCCACCAGTTACATTACAGGGATGTCTACTACAAATTCTTATATGTCAGGTGAGGGTTATCAAAGTCTTCAGTCAATGATGAAAACAGAAGGACCAACTTACGGAGCTTTACCACCAGCCTATGGACCACCAACTCACCTACCATATCATCCTCATGTCTATCCTCCCAACCCTCCACCACCAGTTCCACCTCCACCCCCTACTTCCTTCCCCCCACCCAATATTCCACCTCCTACTCCTGGATATCCTCCTCCACCTACATACAACCCTAATTTCCCACCTCCAAGACTGCCTCCAACTCACGCAGTACCACCTCATCCACCTCCAGGGCTGGGAATGCCACCAGCTAGTTACCCCCCACCTACTGTTCCCCCAGGTGGACAGCCACCTGTACCACCTCCAATTCCACCGCCTGGTATGCCGCCTGTAGCAGGACTTGGACGTGCTACCTGGATGAGATAGCATGAGGTCATTTGCACGATACCCCTTTATGCTGACTAGGCAGGAGTAGCTAGCTGAAACCTACCTTGTAAAGATGAAGAGGAGGGTAATTTGTATAATTTAGAGGAAGAAATGAGGCAGTGAAATGAAAACTTAGCTGATCTGTTTGCAGTCTTGTTTATGGTGAGTTATATAGGCTTCTAGACTTTAATCAGCTTTGCAGTATCTATTCTAACTTTATACGTTTGACTTAAGTTTAAATTGTCTTGAGTTATTCCAGCACTGGATTACTTTGTACTAGCAAAACCAGCCATATTGGCTCAATTATATCAGTAAGAAGAAAATTTCCTTCTAGAAATCAGTGCCTATTTTTGAGTATCAAAATAGCCAGATGCCATGAAATTTGATCTATAATAAGAAACTTAGTTTTTAGTAATAATTAAAACAACACGATGTTATTTAAGAGAGATTCTGAATGCTAGCTGACTGGAATCATTTTGAGGTGTTTGCCTTGCTGATATTTTTGTTTTGGAATGTACTGGTATCTTAAAGTATTGTATGTTTACACCTATTTACAAATTCCTGTACATAATATATATATTTTCTAAGTGTGAAAGTCTGAATGTAACAACCTACTGTGATGTACATCCTGGTTATAAATGGGACTACTTTGTTCACCTCTACCCAAATAAAATTGGTTCTGAATTTAGTGGATTTCCAGCTTTTTCATCTTAGTTCAGAATTCATAACTATAGTACTTACTGCAAGATACTTCAGCACTGGTCTCCCAAGTCTTACTCGTCAGTTTATTTAAAAAGAATGTATTTTATTTTATTCAACTAGAAGTATACACTGTCACAATCAATATCTTACTTCATTTTTACTAAAATATTTCAAATGAATGTTTTACACACATTATCAAAAAAATCTGTCCTATTACTTTCCCTCCCCAAAAAAGCCAGAGTGGTTCAATAGTAGGTAAAAACGTGTGCTAAAGTCTAAAGAATTTTGCTATATACACAACAGCAGGTGCTAACTTTTCCAGTTCTTTGTAAATCATATACAGAAAATAAAGCAGGGCTGTAAGATCACAGGTTTAACAGAAATCAAACTTTAAACTGATTTCTAAAGCAGCACAAATAGACTTTCCCCACATTATGAAAAATATACAATTTTATCACTTTACAGTCATGCACTTTGAAAAAGATCAGTAGTACTCTTCCCCCACAGTTTCTAAAAAGATAAAAGGTCACTTTAACACTGATTTCTTTTAATATCTAATATTTGGATAAAAATGTGCCATTCTCAAACAAGGTTGTGCTCAGCAGTCTTATCAAGGTGCAGTGAGCCAACTGAAGCAGGTGACATGGCAGCACTTCAGAGCCTGTTATGGAACCGCCGCTTACTTCAGTCACTCTAACAAAAGCCAAGGATGTGATTTTACTTCCCTGAAGCAAGCAAAGTCCATTTGTAAACAGAGGATGCTTTCTTTGCCAGAGGATTGCAGAACCCAGGGCTTCAATCTTCAGGAAATTAACTTGGACTATTGCCCCAAATACATCAATTTAGTGGCTGCTATTTCAAGGGATGGTCCCATCCAACTTCATGTACAAAGCTCCTCTGGTTGTTCTCACTGAAGAGCGTGCATAGGTAAATGGATTTAAATATGCATATAAAACATGTTTTTAGACAACTGAAAATTCAGCACCCAAGTCATCCTGTAAAGTCATTGAGTGTCGTTTTACCCCAGGAAGACACTTTATCGCTCAAATGGAGCTAAGTATGAAGAGTAGCAAGCCTAAAATACCCCCAGAATGACGCCCAGTGTACAGCACTATCATGTTCTTCTGCAAAATCAGTGATGCACATCTTGCATTGAAGCTTTACGCTGCCAAATAGAATCTTAAAAAAAAAGCCGCGTATACCCTGATAGTATCAAGACTGTTCAGCTGAACTTCTGGCTACCCTTGTAAACTGGCTCTTCAGGATTTGCAGCGCTAATGGACTTCAACTGTACCGCTATTTATTTCCCTTGTAGGTGAGATCTGCAGGTGGAACAAAACAAGCTTTGCTTGAAGTCACCAAATAGATTTTGAGAGCGATTGGATAGCAAGGAGTATTTGACCGAGAATTATGTACATGGTGAGACTAGTAATCTGATTAGTACCGCTCTTGTTGAGAGGACATGCTAGTTTAACATACTCCTAAAATAGCAAGCACATCATCAACACAACTCTCTACAAGGGAGTATTGCTTTCGTTAAAATTCACTGATGTAAATTAACCTTGTTCCAAATATGCTTAAATTCTCTGCTTAATCCAGCGATTAGATGCTACCAAAATTAAAATGTTTTTTCAAGCAGATAGATTAAAGTAACCATCTGCTTGACATGACATTAGATGTTAAGGAAAAATGATGCCTGTACTTTACATCACCTATTCTGGTACAAAAATCAAGGTATAAATTTTACAGGAGGAAGACAATCAATGGTGACTAGAAACCTGAGGTCAAAATAAAATGCAAAGAGGAGGAAATCCAGAATCCCCTAAAATTGCTGTATTTTAAAAGCGACAGTCATACTCTAGAATGGATTTTTCCACACTCCATGGGATGTAAGTATTAGCCTTAGAGCTCGCTAGCTCAGCCTTTGCCAACTGAGCAGTGGTAACACATAAACTATGGGTGAGTTTGTGAGTGAGCGCACGCGTGTATGTTTTGGGGGATGGTTCCTGGGGTTTGTTGTTTGGTTTTGTTTTAAGTAACGCACTTGACTGTTACATTTTTACTTCTGCTTAGTCTCCCTGGTTACTCTGCATTTTGCTTGTGTTCCTCCTCTGGCTTTTCACTGGTTACAGATCTGGGCTCTGACACTCCAAATTCTTTACCCAGGCAGCTAGATGATTGTATACCATAGGACCAATTATGTTTCATGACTTGCAGCATGGGCTCCTTGGTATTGTATCAGTGCTCCATGTTAATGCAATACCGGCCACGAAAACTGGTAGAACAAATTACGAGGAAGAACCTGTGCAGCTAATCCTGCTGCCTGTAGCTGTGACTGATTCTTGCAGAGAACAAAAAGGAAGTGATGTTGTTTGAGGTCATTGAATCTTTGAACTAATCACTAAAATCAATACAACTTTTGAAGAGAAGGGTTTGATCTTTTCACATGCCTGTCTTTAGAATTATTTTACACCAATGATTTTTAATAACCAAGCCCAGCTTCCTTGGACTATTGGGAAAGAATACCTAATAAAAATACAGGGACAGCTGCTGTGACAACTTGGAAAAGGGGGGGGGGTGCCAAATTCTTACAACTATACAAGCAGCTACTCCACAATAGCAAAATACAAGTCCCAGTGTTTTATATACAACCATTAGCAGGAAAAAAACACTTGTTTTGGTTCATTAATAAAAATAAAGCTTGAATGGCAGGAAGTAGTCTCACCCAACAGCCCACATTTATGGAGTTTTTATTCAGTGCTGCAAAGTTGTTTGGTTACCTTACACAGGAACCAGGATAGGTGAGGGGTCCAGCAAGAACATTAAAAAAAAAAACCAAAACAACCCAACCAAATCTTCTTCATGAAGATGAGCTGCTCTCGAAGATCCCGTGAAAGCCATAAGCACTGTTAGGACGGCAGTTTCTGGTGAATTATTTTGTAGTAAAAAGCTTTACAGGAAAAGTGTTGCCATATTTATAGGGAATACTGGTGTGTGGCTAGGTGACTTCAGTTCATTCACATTACAACTGCAGAAATCTTGTGTCATTTGTTCATGAAAAATAGTTCGTTAACAGCTGATACGGAGTCTGAAGCCTTTCAGTATGCCTGTGTGATGTGCACCACCGTACAATGTACAGGGTGGTACCAGTGTTTTTAGCTTGCCACTTGATACTGTACACAGCACCTTGTGAAAACAGTTGCATGTCATTCTTCAAAATAAGGACCTCCTAAAAAAGTGTTCGCAGCCCAGGAGCTTGGCAGGCAGTAAGCCAATGAATTCAAATTGCTCTTTCCTTGGAAGGCGCTGCCTGGAGCCACTAACTCAGCTAAGAATCATTGACAAGTGGGTGGACCAGAGCAATACAAACTGTGACTTCTCCTCAGGTTAAGGGTTCTTCTTGTTCCTCTTAGAAATTCTTTCAAGTTAGTTAATTCTACAAACAGACTATTACAACTAAGCAGGTTTGGACTACAATACAAATGATGCAAGTCTGGCATTATTGGATGGCTACCCACTGAACAGCAGTTCCAGAGCACCACAACCTGGAAATCAGGCCTTTAGCTGCCATATTTACACTATTGTTACAAAAAAAGCCAAAAAAAAAAAAACCAAAAGAAAAAGGAAACCCTGATAAAAACTCAACCCCTACTCCCAAAGAAGAGGTAGCCAGAATGCTGAGTTCTGCCTCTTCAGTCTTCACACGATCAATTGCTTCCAGGCTCCGGAGACGATGTTCCTACAAGGGACCCTTGAACTGGTTTCCTGAAAGATGTTGCCTGATCGAAGGTTTGGAGCTTGCTGCATCACCCAGTTTTCGCCAGACAACCTGTAAGAAAAAATAAAGGGGTAAGGGAGAGAAAGACAGGATTAAAAAAAACAAAAACAAAAACCCAAAGCCTTTGAGGAGTTGCAATATTTTTGTACTTGCAGTACGAAGTTAAAAAAAAAAAAAAGCTGTTTCCTAGAGTTGGGCTGTAATTCTCAGCAGAACCACTGGATGGAACCTGTGCACCAGTTTGCAAGGATAAAACATTGATGCATTTTTCTAATTAGTCTCTTCTGAAATTAAAACCATTTTTGCCTGGGGTAATAGTATAAAACAAATACACTGGGTTCAGAAGTTAAGTTCAGTGGTAGGTCAACCGTGCCATGCTTACAGAAATGATGTTACCATGCATAGAAAAGATAATGAAAAAGATAATGATTAAAATTATATGTATATGTATATATATGACTTTCTAAAAACATACATTTTTTCATTCTAGGGCCACTGGGGTAAAGGAGGCTATTTAAAAAAAAAAGAAACTGCAAAGCACTTCAGAGGTGCCTTGAGTCTACATAAAATGAATATTTAAAATAAAAACAGCTGATGATACACAAACAGAAATGAGTCCGTTTGGGCAGATGATGTTACGGCATTTTACCGTTCCCCCTCGCATGGCTAGAAGGGAATGTGGCATTAAGCACACAAAATACCCTAAAAAGGCAGGCTCTCATTTACTTTGGTCTTGGCTTTGCCACAGGGATCCAGCAACCGAAGCAAAGTGCCTCAGGTCTTGCCAAGGATGCTTGCTCTGCAAGATGCACCTGCGTTCTTTACACCCTCTTTTTTACAGTTGAGGTGGTTTTCAGAATTGAAATGGAGGGTTAGGCCCCTCTCTTCTGCTGTAAGGCACTAAATAATGCCACTTGGGCTGACTGATGTGGACTTCTAAAAGAGAAAGCTCCATAAGTGCACTGCTGGTACTGTCCAACAACACATCCCCGACCACAGGCAACATGCAGCTTGAGCCACGTTCTAGCAGAAGTCCCAAACTCTTTGTTCAAAGCCAAAACATGACCAAGGTGCTTTGAAGCTGGAGGCAGTGCCACAGCAGCAGACACCGCAGAGCAGTGGTTTGGTACCAGCGCTCACTGTACAGGATGTGGTAAGCTCAGTTACTGTGGTTGCCCAACATGTTGGCAGCGCTAAAAGCACCCCACACACCATGACGCTGTTCAATGGCTTCAGACATGAATATTCTCCCTCTGCTGTTATTTTATGGTTTAGGCTCAAACCCATTCAAGCTGTATAGTTTTAAAGATAGCAACCGCTTGCTGCTAAGCACAAATCAAGTCCCTAAGGACACAGTTGGAGTCAACTGCTAACATGACTTTCTAAGCCAGTGAGAGCCCTTTGCACTTGGTCAGCTAGAACAGCTACTCTGTGCTTGAAGGCAGCAGAATGAGAAGTTATCATCTGCTGAGCAAAGGCTGCTCCATGTAAGTGAACAAAGGCACTTGGGTTACTGATACCCAAAGCAGTGGTCAGCACACAGAGCCTCCACACTTTCCCCGTGCCTGTGGATCTCACATCAAACAGGGCTTGTATGCAGCAGACCCCGTTCCTCTGTACTTCTAACAAAAGATCATGAACAAAACCCCTAAAGTTGCTGAGAGGAGTTATTACATTGCACATTTCACGAACAATTGCCTTCTCCTTTTCACTCAGGTCTTCTTCATAGTTGTCTTGCATTTGCCTGTCCAAATTTTCATGGACCTCAAGGACCTACAAAACACAACATGACAAAAGTATTATGCTCCTCAAATCATTAAGTGTCCCTAACAACCTCATTAACAAGTATTTAAATTGGTAGGATTCACAAAACCTTGAGAGTCAGAGCTCTGCATGGACAAGCATGACACTGAGTTGGGTGCCTCCATCCTCTTCCTTCCCTAGTGGTGGCATGCCTCCATCCTACCAACTGCACGGTGTGGCTGCCACCACAGTCCTGGGGGACCATATGATAATTGCCAGCGAGTTGCCTGCACCCACAAACACAGCTCTTCCAGGAAGGCTGCCGGTGGCCCCAACTGCCAGGCAGCTCCCCCAAGGCAATCCCACAGCAAATTGTGCTCTCTCCATTCCCTCTTCCACAGGAGCGAAGCTTCTCCACTCCCTTCTATTAATCTGAGTCACAGGGCAACTGTGGCCAGCCCAGGCCAGTGGTTTTTAGGTCTAACTAGGTTTTAGCCATCAGGGAAAGATGCAAACAGAGGTTTGTACCACTGAAAAGCAGAGCACTACCCACTGCGCAGCATAAATCTGTGGTCTCCAATCAGCCATAAACTTTTGGATCTTAAACAGACATGGCCAATTTCACTCACCTTTTGGTTGAAAATTGTTTTTAACCCATTTAGTTTCTCAAGGGAACCCCTGGGAGGCCCACGATAACAGTGAGCAAGAGACAGGTTATTAGCACAGAGCCCTGGGACTCAGAGATCCTGTTGTGATTCCTGGCTCTTACCCACTCCCTTTTCCAGCTAGATGCAGCCAGGTTGCAAAGGGGATGGGAACAGGGCGGAGAAAAAAAACCAGAATTGCTTCCCAGGACCCCATGTATTGACTGCAGTCCTCTGAAGGCACTGTCCCCACCAAGCACAGAGAGCTGTGGTGAATCTGGGTCACCCTCTCCTTGTGCCACAGATGCCCTCTGAAGATGGAGATAATCACCTCAACTCTCTGAGCTTTACTTTAATCTCCACCAGCACCATTTCCACTCACAGTGAATGGCTCGTAAAGGTAAGAGAATAGGTTGCCCTGGGCTGGCACATGTGCATCCCCATCACAATGCCATGGCTACAGGGTGACGTTTGCCAGCTGTTCGGTGAGTCCAGCTGTACAAATGCTGATGAATACAGGCGATACCCACAAAGTGCTAGTGCCAGGCCTGTCTGGTCCTCCACAAGCAGCTCCGTTTTGCTTTTGTCTCATGCCTGGCTACAGGCAGTGGGCCCAGGTACATGCCTACAGCACCCTGCCCACAGGAGCCTCTGGAGCAGTGAAGCATTATCACTGTTCCTTTCCCTCCTGATCATGACTATAGGGCTTTGCCCACAATATTAATGGGAGGAAAGCACTGCAAAACAGGAGACATGGATTCAAAGACATAGAAACAGCGTGAAATGGGTAGGGGGAAGGATTTGAAGCTCTGCTCTATGGCTCAGATAACATCTCCAGCAGGTGCGCCCAGATCTGGGAAGAACCAGGTTTCTTTGCGAGACAGAAGTTACAGCTCCAGTACTGACACCCCAGACCTGACACGTCCAGTGCTCATATGCAGCAGATTGGCCTTAGGAAGACAAGTAAATCTTTTGTGGAAGCAGCTTAGGACACTGCAAAAATTATTGGAAACATCCCGCCTGTGACTTATTTTCTTAGATTTCAGGTTGGCAATGTTTGAAAATGGAAAAAGTCTGACTTTTAACCTCTTTCTTTTCAATAGCACTTGGAGACATGTTCCCCAAGTGCTGATCCCAAGGCCACACGTGGCTGGTAAGACGCAGCACATCCTATGTGGTTCCTGTGTCCCACCATATGCTGCCCACAACCCACACCTCTGTAGGTGGGAGCCAGCCCTGGCATCCCACATCCCACCTGGGCTCACACCATCCTGGCCACCCCTGCAGACCACCTCCAGGGAGGCAGTGCCCGGCTATGGCCAGGTGGTCCCTTGATCACAGAGATGAAGCTGCCTGGGGCTAAAGGCAGCTTTTGCTTCCTGCTGGAAACATGACGACTCACAGAATACCCCTCCATTGCATCTGCATGCATTCAGACAACTCCTCCGGATAGGCATGTTGCACAAGTCAGGCATATTAAAGCACAGGACCACCTTGAGATTGTACTGCTGCTTCTGTGCTGATCTACATGTCACTGTTGAGCAAGGTGGATGGTTCAGTGTGCAGGGTCAAAGCTCCTGGAATCACCAAATGCCATCAAATAGCACATGGCCTTACCATATTCATCCACACGTGTATAAAGCTGTACAGCAGGTGTATTTGTGTGTGTAAGTATTCCTACACCTCCTAGGGAAGCACAGAGCTAGATGCAGTGCAAGGATGGGTTTCACTCTTTGCTGAGTATACAGCACCAGCTGCTCCACGAAACGGGATACCAGGGTAGATTATCTCCTGGTCTGCCTCGGCACAGCAATCCTGCTGTACTGCAACAGCGTTACGAACAAAAATAGGTCATTCTCTTAGGGCCCTTAACCTACTTCTAAAATGCACCAGCTAGTTTAACCAACATAGCTGGGACCATCTTTGCACAAACAAGAATTATCCACATCCGTTCAAAGAGGAGAGGAAGGGCAAGAGGTATGCAAAAAGCATGTATGTGCTGACAAACAGAGCATCTATTTTTTGCTAAAGAGGAGGGAATTAATTATTGATCCAGCCAGACTCGCACATTGAACTTGCTTGTCTGGAGTCAGTGTGCCTCCGATGCTCAGCTGCAGAGGCAGCAGCCTGCAGGTTCACATCCTGTGCAGAGCGCCAGGACTGCCTGCCTGGCAGCTAGCACCGGCTGCGTCCACAGGGCAAGCGTCAAGGACAGCCAGGTTTAGATCAGTTAAAGATCACATCAGCTCCAGCCTCTGCTTCCACCAGCCATCCATCTTGCAGGCACAAGAGTCTCAGTGGGCAAAAATAAACTGTTTTTCTACCACTTGCACTTAAACTAAAACTGCATTCCCTAGTCCAGGAGGTGTGCAGGGGTGGCACAGTCCATTTCTTTCCATGGAAATGTCTTTTTATGGTGTAAACCAGGCAGAGCTGGAGCTGAAAGCTGATCAGATGAAAGTTATGGTTGCATTTAATTTCTGAATGACTTGGGATTCATTTACTCTGGAAACCATACTGTTTCCCAGGCCCACCCCAAATCTAGGTAGGCATTCTGTAAAGATGTGTTAGCACCTTGGGTATGGGAAAAAGGGATCTGGCAGGATAAAACCCAACAGCCTACCCTGGAAAGGCATGCTGGAAAAAAAATACAATCTGAAGAGTGAAATCACCTCCTGAAGAAAGACAGGAAGGCACCTTAGTGCTGACCCAGCCCCAGCCATTCTCAGATCCTGCGAGGTGCCACCTCAGCTGTTTAGAAGAACCAGGTTAATGTTCCTCCGATTACACCACCGGGGACTATGGACGTGCCTTCACATAAACTGTCTATGGCTCAGCTGAAGTTCAAGTACTGTGGATTCAATGTGGATCTAAGAAACTGGGGTATACGCTCCTGTGATTTCTGCCACATCCCAATGCAAGAGTCTACAGAAAACAAAGTGTACCCTGGGCTCGAAGTGGCTTGTGCTGTTCACTCCTGCTTGCTCTTCACCAAGCCGCACTGACAGTACTGGGTCCTTTGCAGATCACTGGCACTGTGTGACCTCTCTGGGTAAAATGCCAGCTGGCAAGGGCAGCCAGCCCTGCTTGGGCACAGGACGATTCCCTGTGCAGAGGAATGGGGCTGGACAACCTAACACTGCTCTTCTGCCTGGGAACACCACCTCCTAAAGTCAACCTGCACCCCACTCTTGATGAGCACAGTAGCTTGTCTGGCTTTCTCCTGCTGATGTGTAAACTGTGAGGAACACCTCAAGTATATTAAGTTCTTCTTCATGGCTGCAATGATGTCTGTGACCAAGGCACGAAGTCACCTGGTCCATCACATCCACCTCCCTGCTGACTTGCTATACTGGCCCTGCATGACCACACAATGCATATTTAAAAAGCGAACAAAAAAAACCAACCCCACCAAAGAGTCAGGAGGACTGCAGTCAAGCTTTGGAAGGGGAGTTCAAAGTTCAAGTAAGTGTGTATCAGGAAGCACTCTGAGATCGAGTGATGTTTTCTGAAGGGTGCAAGCCTCACTGATTTTACTGATTTATAAGTCAACTGGACAAAGCACTGGGGAATCCTGCTTCAGCAAAGAAACAGTCCCTGCTAAGACTTTTTCCTAGTTTAGTTAGGGCCAAATCCTGCCTTACTCAGCATCAGTGGGAGTGACTGATCACCTGCTGAATGACTTTGTGCAGATGGAAGAGGTCCAAGCTGCCGCTGTGGGGGAAGTTGGGTTATAGGCTAAATGTCATTCTGGTGTATTTGTCTCCTCCTCACCTCCCCATGTCTTTAGCAGGTTTGCTCAATTCCTAAAAAAAGTGCTTTGATGTTCAGTGAGGTACTGAGCTGTAGCATATGTATCTTTTATTCTCGTTAGCAAAAACAGCTGTTAGGAGTGCCAACCTGTCATCTTGCTACTTATTTAGGAGGTGCAAATAAACAAAAACTATTTCAGAAGCAAAAATAAAGAAAATCCCTAATGTGCTCAAGGAAGAACTTATGCTAAATGGCAGACAATACTTCAGCCACATAGCTAGTGTTCAGCTGCCAGAAAAAGCCAAGGAGAAGGGACATTACATAGATGGGTGCAGGTGGAGGCAATCCAGAAGCCCTGCAGATCCATGCAGAGTGCATGGCCCCACAGTGACCTTTGCTTGGGCACTGGGCTGCATCCTTGCAGTCACACTGCTTCTGGACAGACCTGTATTCAAGCAGCTCACAAGACAAGTGAAGCCAACTTCCCACTGTCCTTACCTTTCCTTGTAGTAAGGAGCTAGCCTGCTAGAGCCTTAAGGACTTCTTTACATAACCAAGAAGGGCTTTTTCTAATATCTGATGTGATATAGCCAAAGTACAAAGTCTCGTTTGTAGGCCACTTTCTTCTCCTCCTCAAGGGAAGGTCGTGAGCTCTGTCACAGGTGGTGAGCATCTAAGCTGGTAGCTGCATCCAGTTTCCCACATGCAGGGGCTGGCACTGGAAAAGCTGCACAGTTCTGCAGGGTGCAGATAAAACCTACTCCATATGCTACAGCATGCTGTGGCCAAAAACATTATCTTCTACACAACTGAAGAACCACGGCTGGAGACAAACAGCCACAGTTTCCCTGTGCCACAAGAAGGGAAGAGGAGAGATTGAGACCATGACCAGTTTCCTCAGTCTTCTCAATTTCCAGCTGATCCTTGGAAATGGGCCACAGGATGGAAAAATAAACACCTTCTCATCCCTCCCTGCCACAATGACCTACAAGAGAGTTTTCTCCTATCTTCAAATACGAATATTTTTAACCGTAAATGTCTGAGCAGGACACGTCAAGTGAGATTATTTATGCCCCGTGAGATGTGACTGCTATGTCACCTGCTTCCTGACTCCAGCCATGGCACTTCCCAATGTTTTGAAGACAGAGAAACGTACCCCACAGGCCAAACTATGAAATTGCAGAGGAAAATTTCTTCCAGTCTTTGATAGTGATCAACAAAGCTCTGAGGTAGAGGATTAATAATAATAATAATACATGCAAACAACCAGTCATCCAATTTCCTTTCTATTTCTTCATATGCATTCTTGCACCAGACCTCCCAAGCTTAATTTCCAGTTTCCAAGAATCTTCCTCATTAATTTTCCAACCCTTTACATAAGCTTATCAGACCACATCTTAAAACCATTTATGTTCCTTGCCCTTACTAAGAAACTCAGTCCCATAAACCCTAAAGCAAATAGGAACATAATTTTCCTCCAGAATATGTTCATAATCAATTTATAACTATTGGATCTTGTAACTTAAAAACCTTATCAACTCTGCTTAATATTGTCCCTCACCACTACCTCACCAAATGCAACAAACAACAGGAACAGAAAAGTAGGAACCCCACAGTTTGGGAAGAAAAAGCCAACAGCAGTAGTAGGGACTGCATGAGGGCTTGGATGACTAAACACAAGCGAACCTGGACTAGTACAAAGTGTCAGAAAAACAAAGGTATCAGATGACCCTGCAATGTTCTACAAGGCATCAGTTTAGCAGATCCATATGCATATATACACAGGAGAAATGTCACCCACAGGTGAAATGCAAAAAAGTGTTTTGTAGGCACCAGTCTCTGCGTCTAGGACATTCTAAGCTAGTGCTGACGCTACTGCTGGACCTTTTTTCCAGCTACAACCACGGAGATCAGAACTTCAGAGTAACCATCCAGGAATCCTGCTTTGATTTGATGAAAAAAGTTTTCAGCTTCAACAAATTCAAAATGATAAACCAGTATATTCCAACCAGAGTCTAATTTAATTAGAGACTTTCCAGCCATCCCTACGTCACCTTGGAAAGGTGCTTCTCTGTCCCTTAGATACTCAGAAGTTACTTACTTAACTACTTAAACATTTAACACCAGGGTATTACATTTTTCCTGCTAATGGACGGTCACTAGGACTTGAGAACTGCTGTGAAATCACAGAGCAGGTTTTTCTCCTTTCACACAGCTATCAGTGTCCCATGGCTTTTATCGCCAACAGTCCTGACTTTAATTCCCACTGATGATGCTCATATCTACACTGGTATGATGCTATGGTTTGGTATGTATTTACATAAAATAAAGTCTTTCTCCTTTGAAGACTGCCGCAGGATTTTCAATAGCAAAACATACATAGGAACTGCAGGGTTTGTGTCCCCTTTAAAAACAGGATTTTAGTCATCACTGTCACCCCAGAAACCCAGTTTATGCAGGACTGATGAACAGAAAGGGTAACCAATACCTTCAGCATCAGCAGCTTTTGTTGGAGGATTCCCACCCCCAAAAACAGTCATGCATTAATTGCTTAATTCCATAACTATTTGAAGCAATGATTATTCATTATGATACAGGTTCTGGTTACTGATAATCTGCCTGAGTACTAAATTTCTGTTTCTAGTTGTTGTGTTTCCATGAGAAGAGCAAACATCCAGTTCCACCACTTTGGTGCTTGCTGCACCACGCTGTACCGTACCACACTGCACAGACCTGTGGGGATCCACAGCATCCCTACCTTCATAGCATGAACAACAGCCTCTGGTTTCTGGCCAACAGGGACATATCCTGCCGCAGGAGAAGATGCAAGATCAGATGTCATGCGAGCTGGTCCCTGTTGAAATAAGAGAAGATATGCTTTAATTCCCTTTGGGTCATTTAAGCAAGGAGAAGAAAATACATAGAAAAACTGAGCACTGGCTTCTTTCAAATTCAATCCCCTTCAGTCACCTGCAAAGACAAAAGACACCACTACCCCTTCATCACAAGACACTTGATTTAATGCCATTTAAGCCGTACATCACTCAGTCTAGATGTAGTCAGGCAGAAGATCACCCTGGTTTGAAGCTAAATCGATTAAAGAAACATTTTTTGCTCACTTAGTATAACTTTGTACAAGGACAAAATCAAACAGTTCTCATCCTTCTAGACAAGGTAGCAATGCAAACAAGCTGATTTTCCAGCACAAAGCAGTCATTTCTAAGAAGCTGCATTCAGGAAAGAAACAGTTGGCATAACTTCATTGCTTTTCTGGCAACATTTTCACATAGACATCAAGCACCGATCTTCAGCTACAGAGAAAATTGTGAAAGCAACCTTAAAACAAGCAGATGTCCAAACCTAATGTTGGCCGAGTTTGTTCCCAAAATGCTGGCCAGTCCTCCTGCATGAAGGATTCCATTGGGAAAGATGCCGAAATTACATTTTACAAAAGATTTCTACTGTCCAAACACTTTTCATAGGGCTTCCCTTTTTTAAAGGCATCCGACTTGGATTATGAGGGACAATATCTTTATTCAGGGAGATGCACCCTGCCTGTCCCTAATATTTTTGCATTGCTTTGTAGCAGTGGGAGATATCAACAATGAAACCATTGACCGAACTCGTATTTAGTCTTCACATCCTTTAGGAAACACAAAGAATTATTATACTGGGGGCCTCTGAAAGCAAATTAGGATGGCAGAGTGGCATGTAGCACCATCACAAGAATGCTTTCACATACAACACACGAGGCACTCCATTCTCATCTTTTCTATGTTTAAAAACACAGCATGTTTTATGCTTCATCTCATTGCTTTGCCTTCTAAGCCAAAGCCAGCAAGCTAGTCGTGCCAGAAAGGAGGACTAGCGCAGGGGCACTTCGCCACCTCTCATTCTTCCAAATATTTTAAGTTGTGAGGGCCTTCCTACTAATAAAAGTGTTCATGTGCATACATTAAAGAAAAAAGATGGGGCAATCCACTAGGCTACAGACAAAAATAGCATGAAAGGCATGGAGCCTTTCACATATAGGCCACTGATCTGCACTTAACCCATGTCATGACCAAGAGCCATTTACTCATAACAGCGACCTTCATGAATTGAGTTCCTGGTGATACAAAAACTTCCTTCTGAGAGGCAGACATCCCAGAAAAAGTTAAATTAGTTAAAGTAGACTTAACAACTCCGCTACCAGACTGCCAAAGCATGGAGACCAAGAGACCCTCACAAGGTGGGCATGGTTCTAGACCTGCTAGCAGAGGGTTACAGCTTGGTAGAGCTGTGGCCACCTGAGGACATGTCCCCAGCCATCCCATTTGTAACATCACATAGAACAGGCAGAGGCTGGGGAGGATGCACCAGGGACTGAGTCCAATTTAAGACTGCAAAATGGATTACAAATTTCTCACAGGGCTGATAAATGCAACAGGGTCCTTCCACAATCAGACTCCCACAGAGGTCAAAGACACCAACACATGCAAAATTCCTCTGGTTTCAGCATGAAAACTGCCTTCTTTCCATAAATGACCAAGATCACTGCAACCAAAAGCACGTTATTTAGGAGTTTGTGGCCATGAACCATACTTGATATTGATCTTCCCTCACAGCTCTCTTTAGATGTAACACAGGAATATCAAGCAAAAGTCTAATATCCAGTATTTCTTCTGAGTTCAGATTAATCAACAAAGTAAAAAGAATTCTGTTGGGTGCTGCTGACAACATTTTAAATACCATTTTCTGACCAAAGTAGAGTAGATCACAAGGTTTCCTGTATGATAGACAGCAGCACCTTCTCCTCAGAGGAATGAAGTCACTAACGAGCTACAAAGCATTGCTATGACTGTAACCACTCTCAAAATTATTACAGAATACAAATGAAACCAGAACGATTAGAGAGAAATGTTTTCTAAAGAGTTTGATCATACTTAACCAACCACTACACTGACAAGCTAAAAGTAATCTTGCAAGCACGGTGATGCACTGGATATATCGTATCACATACAAAAAAACATTCAAAGGGTCACCTTCCTTCTCAGGTGAGTGGCTGAAATTCAGCAAGGGCAATCAACTGAGCTCCATCTGAACACAGGTAGAGAATTTGACTGAAGAAAAATAATGTTAAAGAATGAAGGATACAGCAAAGGAAGCAGATCCAAAACTTGCTGTCAGTATCAGTATCAGATTACTTAATTTCTACAATAGGCATGATCCTTGATCCTTAGCTTGGAAGCCAAAACCCCCAGCCAACTGCAACAGATGTTCAAATTACTGAGTGCAATCATCATCAGTGGCAAGTGCACCAAATGACCACTCTGCTGGCCGACTATGCCCCAAGCTGCAGAGACCTCCCCACCACCTGAGGCTGCTACTACCAAAGGCCAAACATGCATGTGAAAAAAAAGTGGGGGAGCAAGCAAGGATCTCGTCAACATCCTTGCTCTTTGAAACCGCAGGATGCAACAAGTAAAAATACCAAATTATTAAGGGTGGATTAATATTTATCATTACACTTGGTCTTTTTTGTACAGTTGCACAATTAGGTAAAGCTTTTTCCGGACACACAAAGAGTCAGAGTTTTAGAAATGGGAAGTAGGTGCTTCATTCCCACTGATTTCAGTGTGGTTCACAAAAAAAAAAGCGTCAGCAGACTCCTACCAGCTTCCTGCATGGAGGCATACATAGAGGAGGCCAGAAAAGAGGGGACTGTAGTCAGCAAGGAAAGAAATGACAACATATCCAGCGGATGCACAGCCAGCCTTTGGAGGATAGAGGGGAGGAAAATGGGCAGAGTTCACCAATAGTGTTAGCTGAAGGGAAGGAAATGGAAGGAATTGGAGATAAGGTCAAGGTTGCTGAATTGGAAAACTGCCAACAGTGGGACAGAAGGGAGCAAATGGGAAGAAAGAGAAGGATGTGCACTTTATCCAGCAGGAAACCAGCTGAAATGAAATGCAGGGGAGGGGCAACCAGAGATTGAAGATTGGAAGAAGGGCAGGAGTGAGAGGGAAATCTCAGGAAGTTAGTATTAAGGTAGTTGCTGAAATCACAGAGATGGAGGAGATTCCTTATGCCTAAAATAGATGCACTTGGAAACTGTGGGTAAGAATTACCACAGCTGTACCCAGCACTCTGACTGAGCTACTCTGAGGACCTCCATCACTGCAGCAACTCATGTCCTTCCCATTCCCTATAGCCAACATTTTCACAGCCACGGGAACACAACTGACTCAGCACCCTGATGGGACAATAACAGCAAGGTTAATCTGGTTACAGCCTAAGAAGCAGAAATTGTCCATATAGGCAAAAAGCCATATAGTGTGTTTTGGGGCATGAATCACTCAATTTCTTCTCCCTGTCTAGTTTTGTCAAACACGCACTCTCTGTATTTGATGGACATCTGGCTTTTAAACTTGCAAGATTTTCATAGACTTTGGTAGTTCAGAGATGGCTCACTTTTCATCCTCAGACATGTAGCTGAGGTGCCACATAATTATATAAATGAATGGCACTAAAAGACAGCTCAGAATCAACAAAAATAATACCATTATATTTATAATAAAGTATTGGGAAATATCATCTTGATCATTTTTCTAGTTTACTTCTGCTGAGGCTGAACCTCAGCAGAATGAGAAGCGGAGTCATTTGAAAATGCAAAGTTTCTTCTCTTTAGCCCCAACCAGCTTTAGAGTTATGTCACATTTACAGCAGCAGAGACGAACTGGAAGTTAGCTTGTTCAACTCATCACTTACACAAGGAATTTGTAATTCAAAAAAAGAAAACAACTGTACATCTATGTTCTGGTGTCAAATAGTCACTTAGGTAGAATTACATCACGCACCACTTTGTTTCATCCACAGCCACAGTTACACTGCCAAAAGAAAGAGCTGCCCAGCAGTGAGATTACTAGCCTAACTAAGAGAGTGGAGGGCTCTAAGTTACATATCAGATGCCCTGGAGTTCCTGAGCACTTGGAGCACCTAATTGTCCCTATATACGGGATTTGTTGAGCACTGCACTTCTGTGACTCAGAGGTACTTCTCCAAGATATGTCTTTAAGAAGCAGGAGTCCCAGGGAACCAAAGGCTCTGGAGACATGTGTGATCCATCCAATGCTTCCTAGGTAAGACAGTGCTTTGGCAAACCACTGTGTAAGTTCAGAGAATTCAAGATTGCTGTAGTGTTGATCTCCGATGAGTCCAGCCCTGGACAGAACAGCCCTGCCAGGACAGCTCTGGGACTGCAATGTCCTGAGAGGCTCCTGGCCTGGCTCCTTGCATCCCTCATAGGAGGCAAGTGCCAAGTACCCATGTACCCAGCCCACCTCCCAGTGGGGAAACCATGACCAGAGCTATTCCTCTGCTGTCATGGTGCAGACAGCAGTACTGAAGCACCACTGAACACATTTCCCTTTCAGCCCTCACCTGCTCCTCCACTTCAAGCAGATTAGCACTGGATATTTGCTGGTGTTCACTATGGGACCAATGCACTTCTCAGAGCTTACTGTTCCCATGTAGGATCAGCCCCTTCCTCGTCCTACCAGCCTCATATCGTGCATGCCCTAACCACAAACCTACTAGAGAAGCCCAATTCTGTTCGCAACCCTCCCAGAAACTGCTCACTGGGGCCTGCAGGGCTCGTGGTTCAATTTCCAGGTCTGTAAGGAGGTTCACAGTCCAGCTGTATCATTAATAGATGGAGAAAAGAGAGAGGAACTCTGCAGTCTCTCACACCAGAGCATCCTTGAAGCAACATGCTACATACAAGGTATACATCCTCCAGTTCTCTATAGCTAAGAATGATGCTTCACCTGGTGATAGCCTCAAATCCAAAGCACCAAACAAACCAAACTGAACTAGCCCCATTCACTTCCTCAGCCCAGAACCCAAAGACAGTCAGCAAAGCGACAGCTCCTGATGTAAGAAAGAAAATCTGAAGACCAAATACTGCCAATGAGCTTTTTTAATCTGACACCAAAAAATGAAGAGCAGAGGCCTCAACTTGCAGCTGCTGGAGAACATCTGCTGCTCTGTATCAAGCCATGATGGCACTGCCAGTGTCTAAAACTAAGTTACCTAATGAGTCCTCGCTGGCTCTATCTGGTTGCATAGGATGTGGTCCAGCACAGAGGCTGACAAGCACCACTGCCAATATTCCATTCCTACATATTTGGAGGAACAAAATTAATAGGACTCTCTGTAATAGGGCATGCTGGGAACTCCTGATAATGACACACTTCCACAGAGGCAAAATAAGGCTTAAAATATGAACATTTCTTCATAACAGTGGGAATTCTTTGGAACCCAAGAAGAAAAGAGCCTAACTGGGGATGACAGGTGCCTGCTCTTTTAGAGGTTTCGGGTTGGAAATCTCAAAAAGGAACAAAGAAATTGCAATAAACAATTTCCCCTTGATTTCTCTGGGGAGCTGAAAAGACATGAGACCTTGGTCATGTCATCAGTTTTCTATCTGCTTCTGCTCAATTATGTTCTGTCTTTTAATGACAACCTTTCTTACCTCCGCTCTGAGAGAGCTATTCCTGATCTGCAGAAAGAGTGCAAAAGACTGCGTTTCAAAACTCAGAGAGGAACATCATACTGATTTTACTTCACTTAAGTCACAGTGCAGGCACTGAGGATGCTTCCAACCAATGTGGAGGGTGCAATCAAGAGTCAGTGCTTCTGAACCTTTTATCTTCTCCTTCCTTCTATTAATTTTTGTCTAACATTTCAAAAAACAAACAGACATTTAGGATTCAAACCAAATTAAATAAACCACACTTTTCTAATGGCATACCTCAGACAATATTAAAGTTAAATGGAATTATATCAAACACAGTGAGGTTTTTATTGCCAAGACAGAACAAGGAGAATTACATTGTAGGCAGGCACTGCCAGACAATTCACAGTAAAATTCCTAGATACATATATTTATCTTGCAGTGGTTCTGTCTGCAGCCTGCTTACTCAGGTTTGAATTATACTTGAGCCCTTCCTTAGCACTCATTACCATCCAGGGGTTTTACATAAATAAAGGTGCCCACACCACTCTGTAAATTAGGAACTGTTAAAGGATAAGCAGGAGGCTGTTACATGCCCACAGTCACATGGAAAGCAGGTGGCAGAGCCAGGCAGTAACATAGAAAGGTGCTGCATCTGACTGCAAGCCCTAGCCCCCGTGTGCTGGCAGAATGGGGACCCCAGCATATTTTTGTTTTATGAATGGCACTTGTGACTACAAAGTTCAGGAAATGCATGGAGCAGCTCCAACCAGAGACAGTGCTGGGGGCAGATGGAGAAAAACTGGCAAAACCAAGAACTGAGAGCAGAGGGCCACTCTGGCATGGGAGAAGCATCCCTGAATCCTCACAGGCAACACACTGTATCCCCAAAGCACAGTGTCCCCATCAGAAATGTAACACAGGCAGCACCAAGGGCAAGCATCAATCTCACACAGACAGTCAGCCCATTCAGAAAGAGAAATACCCCTTCACACAAAGATGAGTGGCATCCTCAGAACATTACACACAAAAAATACCTCCTGTTACCACCAGCCTGAGAAATTCCCTGGGCCCAACAAAGGCAGATCAGATGTCCTCATCATTTTGAAGCCTCAGCCACATTTTCTGTCTGCTGCTGCCTTGCAGCTCCAGGAGGGTTAAGGGCTAAAACAAAGCGATGGTGCTGCACAGCACTGAAGCGTGACACAACACCCCCCCTTCCTTCAGAGCCTCTTCCCTCCCTGCAGCATCTTCTCACGCCCATGGCAGCTCTGCCACTGCCACCACGCCTGGTGCTCCTGAAGAGGTATGGCCCCACAGGTGCAATACTACCTGAAGACACCCAGGCAGCAGTCCCAGGGCTCCTCACCGGCTGCAGGAAGGAGATTTCAGAGGCACAAAGAATCCAGCACCAGCTCCTCTGCAAACGACGTTGTGCAAAGCACAGCCTGTTTGCCACACTGCTGCAGGCGATGCCAGACCTCTTGTGCCTGAGTGCAGGACACCCTCGCCAGAGTCAGGGAGCACCCAGGTCCCTTATGTGTCCAGTCCCCCTGGCAGATGATCCAAAGCGATGATGACACTTGGCTATTGTTATTTCATGCCTACTGTGCAGAAACTCTGCCAGCATCCAGCTTAAAACAAACCACCCACTCCCTCCTTATGCACTCAAATGGCTGCACAGCCCCGTGCTCCCAAAGTCAGAGCGGGCTGCCTCGCAGCTGCGAGCACTTGACACCCTGCCACCAGGCACAGGAGAAGGAACACGTGGGAGATCCTGCAGACAGACACCAGCTCCAGCACAACACAGGTCCCAGCCACTGGCAGGAGTGAGTGCAAGAGTCATCAGTACTCCCTATTAGCATCTTCCTTATCAAATCAAGAGACTTTATTGCAGATGCTAATCTCCTTTGGCATTACTTAATTTGCTGCCTTTAATCATAGAGAGCAGCTGGTCATGCAAACATTCAAATCCATGAATTAACTGCTAGGTCCACAGAGGAGCCAGGCAGAGCCCGTCTGTACAGCTCGGCCACCACCTCCTGCATCTTCATAGCCACTGCTGCATTCATGGATATCTACCTAAGTAACAAAAATAGCTTACATGGCCCTTTTGATGAATTAACTTTGATTAACTCTTTATCAGGGAGTGTAGTGATGGTTTCAACCTGAAAGAGTATATTTAGATTAAATACTAGAAAGAAATTATTTACTCTGAGTGCGGTGAGACACTGGAACAGGTTGCCCAGAGAAGTTGTGGATGCTCCAACCCTGGAATTGTTCAAGGCCAGGCTGGATGGGGCTTTGAGCAACTTGGTCTAGTGGAAGGTGTCCCTACCTGTGGCAGAGAGTTTGGACTAGATGACCTTTGAAAATCCCTTCTAATGCAAAGTGTTCTATGATTCTACATTGTCTACTGTATTTAGCTCATACTGTATTCTGAAGTGGTCAGGGTAAACATGTCTGAAGTATATAGATATACACAATTTCTATAGGATTTTAAAATCTGCTTTTCTTGAAATCTTTCTTCTCTTCTTAGGTCCCCAAATACTTGTCACAACAATGGAATAAAGCTTCAGGAAGAGGTGAAGTGGGAAAACTAAGGATTGCCAAGTAAGCCTTTATTGTACCTTTACTGGTTGCAATTCTTAGAAATGACCTGCAGTAAAATAGATTATATTGCACCTCTTATAATACATAATCCTGTTTCTTAAAAACACTGTGCATATTTCTCTGATACTGGAATGGTACTTGCTTTATGAATATAAATTATATGAAATTATGCTGGGGAGTGGCTATATCCCATTACATGATGGTTGATTTCTTAAACCCAAGAAATATGCACGTCTAGCTGGAGAATGTTCTTTAACTTCTATGTGCTATTTTGCTGCTTCTGTTCTCACCTGCTGACTTTTCCCATTTATTCTTGGGCATCAGCATAACAAAAAAAATTGAGCCGCTCAGGAGTGATGATGAGTAACAAAACTAGAATTTGAATTTGCATTTTTATCAGGGAAGCTAAACTTATGAAATTAGATTGTGGAAACTAAAACATTAAATATTTTCTTTTGCAGAAATCAAGGAAGAACAGAAGTAAGTAATTGCTAAATACAAAGGCTGTGAACGTGTTATATTTTGAATTCTAAACATTGTTTAGAACATGCTCATTTCTGATGTCATATTTTTTGTTACACCTGTAATGAGGTGTTGTACCACAGAATTATGAGAATTCTGAATCTATAGCTCTGCCCATAGATTTACCATATGACTTTCATCAAATATTTTTGTTCCCTAAGTTTATTTGCCTATCTGTAAGCAGTAATTACAGCAGCAACCTTCTCTCTAAGTATTGTGAGATGAGTTAGTGCAAAAGGCCATCTGAGAACTAAGGAGGATAATGATAAAGCAAAAGAAGTTGGAGGTGGAGGGTTACAATTTCAGAAAGCATTCTCTGCCTTATATTTGGAGTCTGGTCCTACTAAATATTAAGCCACTTGAAGGTTTTTCTGCAGCTTCAGTGAATGACAGTAACTTCCTATATCTTTTACAGGCGATAAGGGAAGTTGCATTAGATAGAATTACTTCAGATACCACCTAAATCTGTCACTGAATTAGAAGAAACCATGCACAAAAAAAACAGCAAGGAAGCAAGCTGCATTTACCTTTTGATGACGTGAGCAAACTCCTTTTAGAATAAGCAGAGAGTTCTACTGGAGCTTTTACTGTATTCCAGCACTCTTCTAGGCTGGAATACAAGCCAACATCCCTGATTTTGTAAGCCCCACACCAAAATCTTGATATTGATAAGAACCACAAAGCTCATTTTACAGTCTGTGTGGAGCCAAGCAGTGAGGAACCCAAGGAGAACGAGTGGCTTGCTGGGGACCCTGTTGCTGCATGGCAGAATGCAGCTAAGCAGGTCGTATTGGAAAAACACTCAGTGCTGGTCTGAAACACCCCTCTTCACATTTCTTGCTGTGTCCTGTGGCTAGGGATTCTAGTTACCCAGTCCCCCCAGTACCTCCTCAGCTCCTGTGTTGGGCAAACAATGTGAACATAGCAAAGGAGTCATATTTCAAGGCCAGGTTGGATGGGACCTTGTCGAGGTTTAGGTTCAGTCCACCAGACCTACAACAGATGCTCTCTGTTAACCCCTTTCCCCCCTCCAAATAGAGGAAGAGAAAGAGGATAAGGGAGAGAGACTTATGGCCACCTCCCCTCCCAAATGGGAGAGGAAGGGAATGAGAGAGAGGCTTCTGGAT
>JAVSBS010007952.1:70505-83760 GCA_033124195.1 Coracias cyanogaster | reverse complement strand
GGTGTTGATAACACACCCGTGTTGTGACTACTGCTGAGCAGTGCTCGCACAGCACCAAGGCTCTTCCCAACATTCCCCCCTGCAGTGAGATGGGGTGGGCAAGATCTTGGAAGGGGACATGACCAGGACAGCTGACTCGAACTGACCAAACGGATATTCCATACCATATGAGATCAGTTCAGCTATAAAGCTAAGGAAGGAGGGGCGGGGCAGCATTCTCTTGTCCTCCAGAGCAACCACTTTGCATCTTGGAGCCCTGCTTCCCAGGGAGTGGCCAGATATTGCCTGCTGATGGGAAGTAGAGAATAAATCTTTGTTTTCCTTTGCTTCCACACACAGATTTGCTTGGCTTTGCTTCTGTTATTAACCCACCACAACTTGATATTGGCTGAAATTTGGTCTTTGAAGAGAATCGTTAGAAGAACAACATTTTGATTGGAAATGAAAGCTAACTGCTCCTGGAAATGGAGGGTTGTGAGGTTTTCAGCCTTTCTCAGTTTCACCAGGAAGTCTGTTGAATGGTCAGGAACTCCTTCTTGAAGTCTTAAAACAACTAATATAGAATTAGCTTAGATCTCTGTTTTCATTTAATGTCTGCACTCTCGTCTGTGTTAATTTCTTTTTAACAGACTGAGCCGTGTAATATTTTCTTTCTTCATGAGAAATGAGCATATTTGTATTATTGTCACAGATAACTTGCTATCAAAATAATCTAGCACTTCTGCAGAATTGGCAGGAGAAGTTTTAGAAGGGTGAGAGTTTGTGATTTAAACTGTTATTTGTTGACACGCACAGCTTTATACCAGAATTGCACTTCTCAGGGGTTTTTTTTGTGTTTATGTGTATGTAGTTTCAAGTATCATGACATATTAAATCTGTGGTGTGTGTCTGCTGGCAGCTGCTATAAAAATTCAGACCAGAGGCACTGCCCTCATCTCAGCCAGCCTGTCAGTGGAGTTCAGCAGTCTCACAGGACTAGCACCAGCAACTTTTTTCCAAGGACTCATAATTACAGCTCGATAAATCTCTGTGTGAGAAGTAAAATCTGTGCTGTAAATCCATCCATATAATCAGCTAAATCTTGCAGTTAGAGCAAAGGAAGTTACTGGGCTTTGCTGTGTGTCTCTGTATGCAGGGCCATTTAGGTCTTCACACTCTCCTCCTCAGTGGGTAGGTTTTGGTCTCTGCTCCACAGTCTCTTGGTTCCGGTAATCCACCTAGGTCCACATAAAGACCACAGATTCTGTAAGCAAGGGAATTAATTCAGTCTAATATTTTTGTATATATTAATAATAAAGTTGCCAAGAATTCTAACTGCAAAAAAATTTAAATGTATAAAGTTAAATTCTTTCAGCTGCCCTAGGTGAAATTGATACTAGTGCTTTCTATATCAATATACTATGAATTCTTTAGTCTGCTGCCTTCTGTGATGCTATTGAAAATACTTTAAGAAAATTAACTATTGCAAAGTCCAATACTGCTTGAATTTGACTATTTTTAATGAACAAATATTTCACCCTATGAGAACTGTGCCTACTGTGAACACACCTAGAAGGAGTATATGCATTGTTCATGTGAATTTACCATTCTGGTAGTAAATAAGGAATATGTCTGAAGGTAACTTAGAAGAATTGGTGAGTTATGTTATCTTCAGGCACAGAAAAGCCTTATACTTACAATACCCAATGGCAGTGTAATCTTCTTCCTATTAAAATCTCACTGTCATTGTGCCTTCCTCTAGAGAGAGTGTTGTAGGCATAAAGCTTTTGCGCTGCCAGGGGATGGTTCTTTCCCAAAAACCAGAGCTTTCTGTTTCAAAGGGATGTTGTTAATGCTTTGAACACCTGACTTTGCATCTCCTGTGAAAACGAATTTAAAACAGTGAGAGCCTACTCTAGGATTAGAGAAGGTGTTTCCCTTTTGCTTGTTTTGCTGGACTTGAAAGTGAAAGAAACTAGTTAGCTCCTGAGTAGTGAAAAGCAAGCGAAACAAACTGTATGAAACAAATTCATAATTTAAAACTTAACTTTCCTCAGGAAAGGTGAGGAAGGATGGCAAGGAATTAAAAAAAAAGGAAAATTCATATCAGAATATCACAAAATGCAATGAAAGGTAAAATGCTTTGGAAGAAGGGTTTTCCTTAGATCTGTTGTTAGAGTGAAGACCTGCTTTACTTTTAACTGAGAGGGAAGACCTAACCAATTTGCATAATTTGTGCTCAGAAAGGCTCAATAACAAGACCAGAATGTGCACTTATTTCCTAATTATTCTTATAGAATACCAAAATTATTCTGAGTCCTATATGAAGAAATTTGGGCCTTGGGATCCTACAACATATTGCCCTTGCAAATATAGACACATATTTACAATCAGTATGGAGGATTTTCAACAAAACTAGTTAACACCCCTATTTAAACTTGAGATGGATGCCCATGTGAGTTCCAAAGTAAATATTTTTTCCACTGCGAAATGGTACTTACGATTTAAATGTGTAACTGCTTCACACATAGGTTTATCAGAGGTTTCTTTAAGAAGACTGTTGCAATACAAACAGCATATGGCTTGTGCCCTTTGTCACCCTTGTTCTGAAAGTGACTGCTTGACATCGACAGTTACAGTGACCCAAGGACAAAAGGTCTCTTGGAGTCTGTCACCTTGTGTTAAATCACGGTTCAAGTAACTCTACAAATGTAAGCTCTCCTGTTTGGGGAAGTGTAAGTGAAAATTAGCTTTATTCTAAATTGATACTTATGGAATCTTTAGATCTTTGAGACAATAATTGTGATGATTGTAGTATGAAATTTACGTGTTGGCATTAATTATTGAAGCAGAGGACATTCTTGTACTTCTGTTTCTAGGATCATTCTTGTAGTACAGGTGGTTGGTGCAAAATTTGTGAAAAGCTTCAGATTACATGGGAATTTGTTTGTTCAGCATTATCTTAAAACAATATTAGAACATTTTTTCATAGGAATTTCATCTTTAACAGCATTTATAGCCAAAACTCCTGTTATTTACTGTACTAAGCTCAGTATTCTGACCTAGCTCCTTCACAAACCCTATGCTTAACAATCAATGATGTGGTTTTTCTAAGTGTATACTTAGGAAGGCAAGAGCATTGCATAGTTTTACAGTGCTAACAAGAGAGCTGAACTGAGATGTTAGAGATAACTAATGCTGGAAATGGTTTTTATTACTTTATTGGTCTTTGAATTCAAACTGAAATTCAAAACTAGATTGCACTGCTTGAAATCCTTCAGTATATGGGATTTCTGTGTGTGTGTAAAAATATGTATCGAAGAACTTCAGGAACAGAGACTATTCTCAACAACTTTTGTGACAGTGGATGGAGAAAGAGAAAAAACAGTGGGTGAGGTTGCATTTTTCAGACTTTCTGTGAAAAAAAAATCTCAGTAATGGTCACTGCGTAGTAAGCTAATGCACAAACCCAGCTGCCTCTTGTAACTGGCTGTTTTTCCAGGCTAAGATACATTTTGATGAAAATAACCCCAAAGATAAAAAAAAAACCCAACTTTGCACCTTTCTGTAGATAAAGCTAAACTTGAAGGGCCAATGTAACAGAAGAAGGAAAGTCAATCACTGCACAATACCTGTTTGTTTCCTGCTTCATCCCTGTGGCCATTTTTGAATCCGTTCTATCCATATCTTAGCATAAATGACGTAAGACGGTGGGGAGGCTTATGACATTCCCCACTGCGATATCTGTCTACTGGTTATAAAAAGATTTTAGAATGTCTTAGGTCTAATCCATGGGATGTTTGTGAAGATGCGACTCAGTGAAAAGACAGCTGTGAGGCAGACGGAGGAGGATGCACAAGAGTCATTTTGTTATATCTGAGAGCTGGGTAGCAAACATCTTCATTTAAATTCCAGGGTAGGATTAAACCCAATGCGTGAGAGTGAGGACAGAGATGCTTTTTTTTTTTTTTTCTCAGTGTAAAAAAAGCCATATCAGGCAACTTGATCCAATGCCACTTCTTTGTGCCTGCTGCTGCAGCAAGGCCAGCTGAGCCACAGTGTGGAGCAGACCGCGGGGAAGCGCCCTGGCCAGAGGTGTGGCCAGGGTTGTGCAGGGACCTCTCTGTTGGCTGTACTCTGGCAAATGAAGCAAGCAGGAGCAAGCGCTTTTCCCAGCTGTTCTCCTTGGAGGGTGAGCATCTTCAGCGTGACCTTGTCTTATGGCACAAATTCCCAGATTTGCCTTTTATTGTGCTTATCACAACCAAAATGATACCCTTCCTTAAAGTCGGGTGGGGTTTTGGTGTTCTTTTAAAAATATTTCTTCTTTATTGTTTATGATTTTAGGCTTTCTGAAATCCTTCAAAGGACTGACTACTTCAATCTCTGACAAAGTCATAGACTACTGCATAGAGGATTAACTACTACAGTGTAGTCAATCTAATTTAAATTTTCTCTGGTGAGACAAAACATGTATGAAAATGTAATTCTTAATGCTTTCTTAAGTCTTGTTTTCTTTTCTTTTCTAAGTAGACAAGGTATTTTCTCCTCTGCCCCTCAAATGTTCATTTTTTCTGTTGGTTGGTTTTTCTTTACAAAAGGAAGGGAAGAAGCAACCTGCTGAGCATATGTTGTAAAACCTCTGCCAGATGCATGCAGTGGTCAAGATTGAGAATAGGGGCAAAAGAAGAAATCCTTTTAACTGTGGAAACTTCTAAATCTATCCTTAAAGAGACTTCTCACAGTGTGTGACTACAGGCTTCTACTTGAACATCTTAACCACTAACTAGTGCTGGTTTTAGGTCAGTTTGGAAGGGAGCTAGGAAAGGTAGTATAGTTTCCCCCTTGTTTCATGGCCTGGAATATGTGTTGGGCTGGGAAATATGAGAAAATCCACCCTAGGTTCTGCTTGTTCATTTTCCTAAATAGTTTTCTTTCAATTATGCTTATTTTTTTGTACTGTAGCTCCACAGCCAGCAACAATAAAAGACAAAAATTGCTCATTTTCTGTGATGACTGTTTCTTGTAAACTACAGTGATGATCTGAGGTAACAGGACCCAAAGTCAGCCTCTGGGGTATGGTCGGCTGTTAGGCAGCTGCATCAGGGTCTTGTTCTGGCAGTGCTGCCTGCACAGCAGCTGGGATTTAGGAGAGGCAGGCTGCATGATGCAGCCCAGTCCCGGCCTGTGACTTTGGCCCCTGGTCTGTGGAGTGTGGAGGCCAGCACAGACCCTGCAGGAAAAATACATGAATTCCGAAGTTCACCTAGGGATAGGTTACTGCCACCTTTTCTAGAAGGGGAAATAACATGCCCTCCCCTGCCTCCAGCTTGTTTCTGAGAAAGATGAGTTGTGGGCATTGCTTAGCACACCAAAATCAGGGCTGCAGATTCCAAGCAAGTCAGGAGTCGAAACTCCAAGGAAGATGAGCTCAGATCTCTTGTTAATTATATTTCCCATGGATTGGTTTTTGATGACTTCCTACTTGGAGCATGAGTATCTTGCCTTATCTCTAATTCTTCTTGTGCATTGTATGCTTGCTCTGTCTCTAGTTCTGAATTTTCCGTTCTGCTCTTTGACCAAGATTTAAAATGTTAGACATTATTTAGACATTGCTATTTAGACATGCCTAATTTAAGATGGCTAGTTCCTTCACTAGATTATTTTTAAGTCCTTTTATGGATTCTGGCCCAGACATTTTAAGATTTGGACTTGTGATATTTGGTTTTAGAATACTTGCAGTTTCTCTGTAGATTTAGTAGCAGTAAATTATCTTGAAAGGTTTATAGGAGAGAAAAAAATTGAGTCTGCATCCAAGGCTAAGACTTTAATCAAGGACACTTTCCTGTGGCATGTGTTTTTCTAAGTTGCTCTGCTTTTTGACTGATGGGTGTCAGCATACTGCTTTGCAATTAAGCATGACTCTTACTGTCATGTTTCTGGAACTAGGATTGAATACCTATAGAGCCAAGTTAGGTTCATCAGGAGTCTGACTATTAGGATAAACTAAAAATCAATACAGTTATGCGACAGGATTTATGTATAAAATCATGCAGTTTGTTTTCATGCTTTTAGTGGTCAACCAGTGCCCTGCTGAAGGTGTTTTCAGCTCTTTTGAGGTTTAGTTTCTTGTTACAGCTGATCAAAACTAACTGAGGATCTAATCCCCACCTGACCTACCCCCATGAGCTGCAGCTTCAGGCCCCTTTGCACTTGTGCAGCAGGTAGATAAATCACACTGATTTATCTTCTGGAGAATTAACTAAGGGAAGTGCGGGATCCAGGGTTTCTCTGGATCAGCAGGCCTAGCCCATTTGCCCTGCAGCCTTGTGCTCATGAAATCTGGCAGGAGGCAGAATGGAAACGTGCTTTTAACAGCAACATGTAATTAAACTTTGTAGGTGTAAGAACTTACACCTCCTGCTAGAGAAGGAAGTGGTCTAGTATTTGTGTTAAGGTAATATTGAGTAACATTGGGGGTTTTTTTAGGGTAATATTAAGTAAAATTAAGTAATGTTGTTAGGGTGGCATTCTGAGATCCCACTCATGGACTAGTGCCCCACCAGGCAGAGCATAGTACAAACACGTAAGAAAAGGATAATTCAAAAGATGAAGAGTGTTATGATCCTAAGTGTAGGTTATAATGCATGCTAAAGAAGTTTGGGAGGGAACAAGCAGGAAGATTCACCAGCAGTGAATATAAATGTCTTTCTTTCACTATCAATAACTGCATGAGCCCTCTCCTAAAGTTAGACTACTGATAAAAAGGAAAAAGAAAAAAGAATAAGACCTGAATAAGTAGTTAAAGCTAGTTTTAGCATGACTTAACTAAGAGTTTATAAACTTTAAATGATTTCTGTAATTATTTTAGCCTGGCTTTATTTTTGTGGCATTATTTTTCCATGTATTCTTGGCATCTTGTCATTTGGGTATTATTTGTGATGGATGGTGTCTGGCAGACTCTTCTGACTACTCAGTTCCTTGCAGATTTGGCTATTGTAATATACTGCCTTGTTTTGGAAGGAGGAAATATTAAGTCATTACAGAAAGATCCTAAATAATTCTGAATTTACAGGCATTATTTCTTTTAATGACAGCTATTGAAGGATGGCCACTTATTTCTAACTAAATAAGAAGACAAAATACATTGGTTTAGCCTTGTAAACTTAGGACAACTTTATTAGCTAAAGACTGGCTTTGAGAGATGCAAAGAACAGTGAATATTATTAAGACCCTTATTGCTAAACTGATCATCAACTTGTTGCAGTACATCAAGAACATCAATTTAGGGAGGCATATAATTTGCTGAACTTTCTGAAACCTTAACAGTTATGACTGGAAAAACACATTAAAGTGGATTTTACAACACTTACTTTTCTACAGATCCAAAATTTCTAATGGAAGAATTTAAAGTTTTTGAAGTAAAAATATTAAAGTGTACAAGTCTGAACAAAGTACTGTATGCTGAAAAAATTGCAAACTCACAGAATGGATGAAATTGGGTGACCTCAAGAGAACATCTAGTCCAATGCCCTTGACTAAAGCTGGGTCACCTAGACCAGGTTGTCTTGGACTGTATCGAGTCAGGTTTTGGCTATCTCCACAACCTACCTGGGCAACCTGTTCCCATGCAGTAAAATTTTCTTTCCTATCATTAAAGACAGTTCCCAGCATCTCAATTTGTGCCCATTGCCCCTTGTCCTGTCACTGGACACCACTGAGAAGAGTCTGGCTCCATCATTTTTACTCCCCCTTTAGGGATTTATACACATTGATAAGGTCACCCCTGAGCCTTCTCTTCTCCAGACTGAACAGTTCCAGCTCTCTCAGCCTATCCTTATATGACAGTTTCTCCAGTCTCTTCATCATCTTCATGGGCGCTTGCTGGATTTGCTTGTACTGTCTTGGTTTCTCTTGTACTGCAGGGCCCAGACCTGGACCCAGCTCTCCAGGTGTGTCTCACTAGTGCTGAGCCAAATGGGAAGGATCACCACCCTCAGATGCTGGTATCTCTCTGCCCTATGCAGCCCAGGAGGCTGTTGGCCTTTTTTGTCATGAGGGTATATTGCTGGCTCATGGTCAACTTTGTGTTCATAAGGACCTCCACATCTTCCTCTGCCAAATTTCTTTCCAGCCAGTAAGCCCCCAGCCTGTACAGGTGCATGGGCCAGGTAAAATGATCTGGTAAAATAAATATATTTCAAGACATTAAATGTAACTAGATATGCTATTTATATTTGATTTTAATAATAGTTTATGCTATAAGAAATTGGTCAGCAAAATTTCTGTAGGAAAGAAGGATAAATTTGGAAAGACCTCTTGAACTGAAATCTGTGGTTCCTACAGATAAAAGTATATAGGACACAAACCCACAGAGGATTTGGAGGGGATTTTTTATTTTTATAGTAAGAGGTACTGTGTTGGGTTTTTTTTTTTTGTCAATAGGACAACAGTTCCACATAAACAGGTTGCAGCTACATTAATCTAAAATAAATCTTTATCTTCCTTACTCCTCTCATTTCTTTCCCTTATAAAATACGATTATTTTCTGTGCATATAAAAATACATATATACATGAGTAAACCTCCGTTCTATTTTAAAAAAAGTTTTTATTTCAGTATTTGTGCCAAAATGCATATTTCATAAACTAAAGTCATGGAAGCTGCAATATTTAATAGCATAGGGAATGAGTAAGATGGTGACAAATCCTTTTATATTTCAGTGTACCAGTGTTGGTTCCTTTACATCATCCTCAAAGGTCAGTAAGGTTGAAGAGGCAGGTCAGGACCAATTTTCTGAAGATACTCAAGGGATGTTTTTCTTCTTGCCAAGCAGGATAATCTCAGCAGCTGGGCTTCCAGCCTTCTACTGCAAGCTTTTGGCAACGTCTAAATGACAGCTTGGTCAGCTCTCCCATTCTAAGACTTAATTTCCTTTCTTTTATGTTCAAACGTCTTGAGACTCAAGTCCAGATCCTCAGCTGTGTTTTTCTGGGAGTGCAGAGTGAATGTTAAGACCAGAGATTTGGCATTCTGCAAATTGCCATGTGGACATAAGAGAAGCATCATAAGCAAGGGAAGTAACATACTTCTCATTCAGATGAGAATGAGCCCGACCACTGCCTTTTCTCCAGTTTGCTGCATAGAATACCCATAAATAGTAGTCCTTTGCCTTTTCTCTCCAAACCAAGGATGACAGCTGGGCACAAGCACAGAGTGAAAATACAAGTAATGCAATTTCATGCTGTGTTCTGCAAACTGGAACTTGTAGGCTGTTATTTTTATGTCTTTGACTTGTTAGAATTTCACTGAGAAGACTGAGTAGATGATGGAAGGGATTATTAATATTAGAATATAACCTGCTTTTCAATGGGCCTACTGCCTAATAACATGTGAGGTTGGACAGAAATTTGTGTTTCTTGATCACAGCTTAAGCTCAGTCTTTTAACAAATAAGACAAGCTAAAATATCTCTGTAAACAAATAGCCACTAGGGAAGAGGTCCATCTTTCCTTCTTTATTTTGTACCCTGTTGTATATATAAAATGCTAAAATATTAATAGGAACAGAAATTATGGTATTTTCTAGACACCTTGCTCATTACACTTCTCTCACTATTCTCCTGCTCAGATGTTATGGAAGAGCTTCAACAGTGAGAGCTGCAGAGCTCAGGAACATGTTCTCTGTGCTAGAAGTTCAAAGACTGAAAGTCTGTGATATATATATTTGTTATGTTATGGAACACAACATTTAAACTTGCATTTCTCTTTCTTTTTTTATGCCATATTGTAAAGTTTGATCATATTTTCCAGGTTCCTTTGTGTACAGCCAAATGAGATTCTTTCATATAAAGAATATAGTATGGTTTTCAGGCAGTCTTCATTAGTAGAGAAGGAATGGAAAAGATTAGATTTTTTAAAACTTGTAGGAGAAACAATGTGAACTTGGTTCCTGGTCAAGGTTTCTCACGGCTAGAATCTGAATACTTTTGCAACTGTTTGGTGCAACAGTGCTTGAAGCGTCACTGGAGCAAAGGCCAGCAAAAGCATTAACCTAAGATACTGTGAAAGGCTGTGAGGGAATCTGTGAAGGCATCTGTTAAGTGAGCCTATGCATTGTTCTAACTCATTTTCCTGGGTATCAGATTAGATGACAATGTTTAAATAAATCAGTATTTTTTACTTTTATGGTGTTCTGGTAGGTCAATATATGTACTTTGAATATACAGGTTCCACTGGAAGTAAAGATTTTAAAATTAAGTTAGACTTAGAATACACTAATACGCTATAAATAAGTATCACTAGGAAATCTGTGTCTGGGAAAGCCTGAACATAAAACATCCTAAACAGGCAAAACACAATGGTGAGCATTCTTCTGAAACAGGAGAAACTTTATCCCCCACATATGGTCCCCATTCCAGTAACTTTTCAGATTTGCAATTGCCTGTGTCTGGATTTTCAGACATATGTGAAAAATTGCAGTAGGCTATTGTGGGTGAAGCTTCTCGAGTTTTATCCCCTCTTCTGGCAATTTGTGTTCATGGGAAGACAACTGTCTAAATCAAGCCTGAATTAATGTGGAATAACTCAGAAACATGGCTCACCAGAGTATGTATGAGCCTTGAGCTTTCAAAATGTCAAGAACAAATACCAAAATTAAATAGAACTGAAAAGTCTGGATAATTCAGAGTAAGAAGTCTCCTGAGTTCTGGACAAAGCTGGATGGCAAGGGAGGCTGACTACCACTGCAACCAACAGATGTCTGAGAAAGAGTTATATGCTTTCTCTCCTGATTGGAATTTTAATATTTGAAATTAGTGCATAACCCTGAAAATATACTGCCATTTATACATTATTTTTAATCTCAAGATAGAAGCTGATATTTTCTACCTATATCCCTACATAGGAAAGGTAAAAAAACCCCAAACAAAATACCCTCCCCCCCCCCCCAAGCCCCCAAAACCTCTTCATGAATTAAAATAAACATTTTCTTTCTGATTCTTGGATGTATTGGTGCTCTAACTGGTTTAGTTCTAGAAAATGAGGTTTTCCTGTACTCCTTCATGGCACTTTCAGGAGAAAGTATACTTAGAAACAGTATCATCCTGAATAACTCATAGCTAAGGCTGTACTTAATGAACCATAGCTACAGAGAAACAACAGTAACTTGGTCAAGTATCCAGCATACATGCTATACATGTCTGAATATTTAGACACGAGCCAAAGTTGGAGATAAGTCTCAGAGACAAAATAATCTGAAACATTTCTGGTATAGTATGGAGCACAAGCTAAGGAAGAAAATCCAAAAGGAATTGTATTGAAAAATTCACATAGCTGGACTTTGCCCTCGGAAAAATAAACACATCCTCAAATAATCATTGTTTTCTACTAGCAATTACTTTCTCTTTTCTTTAATCTTATTTCCTAAAATGTCTGACATTATTTCTCAAACAGGTACAATGGATATATCTTTATTACAAATACAGGTAATGATAGAGATTTTGAAAACTGCTGTCAGAGATTCAGAAGTCTACATGGCCTTGATGTCATAGAATCATAGACTTGTCAGGGTTGGAAGGGACTTTAAAGATCATCTTTTCAACCCCCCCTGCCAGGGCAGGGACACCTGCCACTAGATCAGGTTGCTTAGACCCTCATCCAGCCTGGCCTTAAAAACTTCCAGGAATGGGGCTTTCACCATCTCTCTAGGCAACCTGTTCCAGTGTCTCACCACCCTCATGGTGAGGAACTTCTTTCTAACATCTAATCTGAATCTACCCACCTCTAGTTTGATCTATTCTACCTACTCCTACCAATACCCAGTCCTAAAAAGTCCTTTACCAGCTTTCTTGTAGGCCCCCTTAAGACACTGGAAGGCCACAATAAGGTCTCCTCAGAGCCTTCTCTTCTCCAGACTGAATAACCCCAACTCTCTCAGTCTGTCTTTATAGGAGAGGTGCTCCTCCTCTGATCATCCTCGTGGCCCTTCTTTGGACACGTTCCAGCACATCCACATCTTTCTTGTAATACAGGCTCCAGAACTGGACGCAGTACTCCACATGGGGTCTCACAAGAGTGGAGTAGAGGGGGAGAATCACCTCCCAAGTAGACGGGGAGAATCACCTCCCGGGTCTTGGGACTTTTCACCTCCATTTAAAATTTAAAGTATATCTGAACACACTTTTCCACAGATGACAGAAAATGCCAGCAAGTTTCTGATTTGTGCGGCATTTGACATGAATATTCATCTTCCATAATTCTACTAAAAATACTGTTTAAAAGCATGATATGCCCAGAAGATTTGAATGTGAGAAGAGTTTGCAGAAGAGAAAGAACTCTGCAGTGCTCATCCCAAGAAGTAAAATATTCAAACAGTATAGATATGCAAGAGGTTCTACCAATGTGACATCAGATAACATCCTTCCAATTTAATATAATAGTGCTTGTCTTGCCAAAAATAAGGGTGAGTCAGACTCTACTAGCAGAAACTAATCAGTGTAATGCACTGTTGTCATCTTAACTTTCCGTAATAACAAGATGACACAAAGAAAATTTGGAGGAAATCCTGTAGAAAAAAAGTAACTCCTTTGCAGCAAAGAAGCTGGGATTTTTTTCATATATTTTTAGCCACTTATTTCAAAGAAATTCCTTAAGAAAAAGTCAGGAAACAGCCTAAGCATCTTGACTTCAGTGCAGCTGAGATATAGACCTAGGATAAGATTTATACTAGTGTTTAGCTATCAGCAGATATAGACATGTAGGTAGCATTAGAGGTATCTTTCAATACAAAAGTACTGTTATAAACACAATTAAAGAACATACTCTTGTCCACGAGGTCTGGAAAATACATTAAGTAATATAGTATCTGTTTTATGATCTGGAAAAACATTACAAATAAGTATTCTGTTTACTTTTTAGTAGAAGTGCTTGGGAACCCTAATGCAAGATAATTTTTTTGTAGTAAGAGCCACCACATATATGAAAAAGAAAAAAAATGGTGGCCAAATACTTGGTCGTAAGAAGGAGTTATTTAGTTTATTTCATTTTCCTGCTAAAACTGCTTGGTTTCAGGTATTCTATCCTTCATATTTCACAGGCTGTTTTCTTGCTTCCTTTATTTCAAAATGATGGGAAGAGTGCACTAATTAATCACTAAATGGTTCCCTCAGGTTTCAGACATTCAGATTCCCAAGTAGTCTATGTATGAAGTATCACAGACATATTTGGATCGCTTTCTCAAGACTGTACAAGCCTACTTTAATAATGCTTTTATCAGGAG
>JAVSBS010007952.1:44702-70405 GCA_033124195.1 Coracias cyanogaster | reverse complement strand
AGTTTCTTGATGTTCTGCCCGAAGAGCGTTTTTTATTAGATCTCGCGCCTGTGCTCGGTTTCACTTCATGTCTGAGTGTCTCTCTTGGCCTGACATCACTGCGCCAGACGGAGCCAGAGAGGGTCATTTGCTGTCATCTCATTCCTCTAAACACTGCCGCCCTGAAATCAGTCAAACTATGAAAGAGATTTCATGTCTGTGGGGCGATGCTACACAATCTCCAAACACTGCAGAAGCATTAAGACACTGAACTTTTTACAGTGTTCCCAAGCTGCAGGCAGGTATTATGGCCTGTTTATGCAGACAGAGAAAGTAGGAGCACAGGAAAGCTATGAGACCTGCTAATGGCCACTCAGTCGTTTGTATCATGAGGTAAGAAACAAGGAGTTAATCCACTTCAGACAGCACTTTTCTTACCATTTACTGTGCTATACAAGCATTAGTCTTAACAGCAGTTTAAATAACCTTCCAGACAGTGTATTGGGTCCAAGTAGGATGTACTCACATTAAGTCCCAGCATTAATTAGTATAGCGTAACAGAGGAAATAAACTAGCTCTAATGCTGAAATATGTTTGCCTGATCGTATTGGTTACTTGGTATTATATATGAAGGATCATGAGCTGGCTTATTTTGAAGACTATTGTATTTGATTTCTCCTCAATAGATTCAGGTTATACTTCTGTTAATGAAAAGCTCTCTCTCTCCTTTCCTTTTTCTTTTCTTTCCTTTCTTTTGAAAAATGCCACCTCCAGAATGCACCTCCATTCTGCCTTCCCCTCCCTATTACGAATAATTTAAAATAAAACTGTACAAAAGTACAACATGTTAGTACTACACAACTGTATTACACATGCGCAAACTTTGTAATGGCACTAAGTACTGTGTAGCTAGTTGTCTAACCTACTATTATCTTCATTCCAAAAATCAAAACACATCGCAAGAAGAAAATTTCAGCAACAAAACTGTGAAATGACACAACCGTGTTGTGGCCCCCTTCTCAGGGTCGCACGCGTCAGTGAGAATCTTGCTACACAACACAAAACCTTGTAATGAAGTATTCATGACGCTGAAATCTGTTCTTCCCACCTTTACAGATTTAATGAGTGACAGGTTATTTAAAAAATCAATCCATTATTCCTATGAAGTGATGAATGCTTTCATCCTTAAGCAGTTTCAGGCTTTAGTCTCAACATCTGGAATTTCCTTTAAGATCACATGCATCAGTTCCTGAAAACAACACTTTGAAGTGTGCATTCAAAATACTGCCCAAGACAAAGACATTAGCTGGTAATACTTGTGTCTTCAGGGATCTCTTTTCAGATGAGATAGCAGTTTTATGGGCTACAGAATCTTAGATAAAAGATTCCCTTCCTTTTTCAAGGAAAATTGGAGAGTTCTCTACATTTCACTGTGCTCTAAAGCTGTGAGAAGCAGAAAGCAGTGACATCTTTCTTCCTCAAAAGGCCAATAAGACATGAAAGACAATTTAAACATATATTTTACTTTCTTTTTGTCATAAGCTTCACCTGAAATGATCTAGGAACAGATTGTGGGCTTCCTTGGGAGGAAAAGGAGAAACTGAGAAAGGAAAGAATCTGAATTATTTCTATGCACAGGCTAAAAAGAAAACATCTGGATGTGGCATGTACCGATAGTGTTCAGACTTGCCACCCGTAGGAGTACTTGCCTAGTTCAGGCAAAGCATTTGCCATTGGTAGGACACTTCCATATCCTGCTAAGAAGGAAGGGAGAAGGACTGGAGAACTGTGACTGGTTTCCCACAAGGCAAGGCAAAGCGGCAGAGAAGGGACTCCTCTGATGGAATTTCACAGATCAACATGCATGTCACAGCATTATGTACATGGGAATCTACTAATTATCCTGTATCACTCCTTAGTTTCTCTTGTATGCTGGGATTTTATTTTCCCCTTAACTGCTGCAGTTTTCAGGTTTATAGCTTAATTGGAACAGACTTCATAATAAAAAGCACCACAATTATTCAAAGGAAAATAATAAGTGGTGGGCGTGCAGCACGTGGTATAATTCATTCCAGCTGCTACCTCATCTATTAGTTATTGCTAAAGAGTGTAGAGGCAGCTGTAAGCAGCCCAACATTCTGTTACATTGGTACAATGAAGAAGAAAAAAAAAAAAAAAATGTAGAGCTAAGCAAAATGCCAGCCAGCACCATGACTTAGAGGCAATATTGTCCAACAGTTACCGGCCAAGTCCACCAGCTGTACTCACCTATGAAGAATCTCTGGAACCTCCAAGGAGAGATGATTTATGTGAAACATGGACATCAGAACTAAACCCTTTGGGGTAAACAATTTTTTTCCCTTCCCTACCTTTGGTCAGCTACCTTTTTTGTTTCCAGCCCTTCCTTAATGGTCAGTGCCACATTTTCTATTCTCTCTACCAAATTTGTTATTCCAATGACACTGATACCTCACCTTAAAAAGATTTATCCCACAGACTATGGTTTTATAGTACATCTGGAGATAGCAGCCAAGCCATATGGATCTCAGTGGATATGTTCAGAGCTCATTCTGCAATTTTTGATTTTCCAAATGGAATATGTAGATTCCTATCATTATTCTAAACAGATGGAACATATACTCAATGTATTTTACACTGGAAAGAAAAAAGGAAGTACTTTTAAACCATATATGAAATCTGCATATAAAAAATACTAGAATATTTACAGAACATGTAACTGCTTGATACAAACCAGGAATACACAGACATCTGTAGCTGGTTCCAACACTGCGGCAAATGCCATGAGCACAAGGATTCAGAGAGCAGAAGTCAATCAGTTGTGCACACGTAGGTCCTGTGAATCCAGGACTACAACTGCAGGAGAAGGCAAGTCTGTCTGCGTAACAGGTTCCATTGTTCTGGCAGGGAGATGATGCACAAGGGTCTATTTTGTCTTCACAAGAGGTTCCTAAAAACCCTATAAGAAATAAATGGTTTTGAAAAGTAGGCATTCTGCTATGCATACAATTTTAATAACTGAAAGAACGCAAAAGCTGTTGATATAACTATATTCCTTTTTTTTTTAATTCTATGAAAATTACAAAAATACTTCCTATATATATTAAACTCATTAACACAAAATACTGAAAGATGTTTCAGATAGGACTATACTATCATATGATTAAAGCAGTGAATTGCAAAAATATTTGTTGAAACTGACACTTTCAGAAGTGCAGCTGGAGAGAAAAGCAGAGATTTTTTTTTAAACTTTGGGAACAGACTAGCCTGGAAAAAAAAGCTATTGGTGACTTTTTTTACTACTGTTAATGTGTATGCTAAGAACAACCACCTCTAAAGCAGCACATGCATTTACTTTGGCTTCAATAATTCAAAAGAATATCTTCTACAAGAACATACTTCTCATGAGCAGGAGAGGCAATGATTTATGGAAGCAACACCATGTAAAAATTAGACCTAAAGAAAAGAATTCTTGCAGATGTAGAAAATAATATTTGAACAAATTGCAGTATCCTATTGTTTGTAGCTATACATACTTATATATCATACATGTAGTAACATCACGTGTGGTTATCTTACCCAAAAGCAAGTCAGAAAAGTATGTTCAAATGCCAGCACTCTTCCCAATAGAAGAGAAAATGGTTCTTCCTATTAAATTCCAATCTTTTCTGATGAGTATTTGGTCCATTTGTACAGGACACGACTCTTCAGGCTTAAAGTTCCCTGGAATGTTTTACATTGTAAAACAGCTCTTAACAGTACAATACACTAATCACTGGGAATAAGAAAAAATGTAGCAACATCCCAGAAAACAAGTAAAATCAGTAAATGCATGAAAAACTGTTCTAGATTAGAAAAATATTTAATCAGAGAGAAAAATAAATTTAAAACAATCCACAAAATGTGCCCAGTGATGAGAGGTACACTCTTCCGCTAGACCAGGCTGCTCAAAGCTCCACCCAACCTGGTCTTGAACACATCCACTGTTGGGGCATCTACAACCTTCCTGCACAACCTGTTCTAGTGTCTCACCACCCTCAGAGTGAAGAACTTCCTACTAATTTCTAAACTAAATTGCCCCTCTTGCAGTTTAAAGCCATTACCCCTTGTCCTGTCACTACAAGCCCATGTAGAAAGTCCCTCCCCAGCTTTCATTAGGCCCAAATGCCCCAGGCTTTCTTGCATCTGAATAAGTCTCACTGCTGGATTAAAAGCAGCTGATGTATATATAAGAACCGAACACCTATATCATATAAAGCTTATGACAAATACCAAAAGTGAGAGCAATTACCACATTCAATGAGAATGAGATACTTTACAGCATCTCATTTTTCACTGAATCCGTAAATATTTTTGTTCTAAACAATGCCATTCCACATTTCAAGCAAGGTACAACTCATCAGGGAATAGTTTTCAGTTCATTTTGACAGATGTGTTACTTTCAGGGCACTTTAATTTTCTTTCTTTTCTAATGATTCACGATTCACATTCAGGTGAGTTTAACTTTTCGTAACTGTAGCTCAAGCACTGTAATCATGGGTAGCAGGGCAGGAGTTGGTATTTCTGAAAACAAGCGCATAAGAACTAGATTAATCTACATCTTAAAGCCTAACACCATCCCACATCCCACCATTTACTAAAAGGTTTAAATTCTATAGATCGTTCTTGATTAGATTTGTTGAAAACCCCGGGCCAGAACGATGTAGTTAACTGAGCGCAGCCTGTCAACTTCACTGGGCTCCAAGACTTGAAGAGCTAGTGAGAACTGAGATAATCAGCCTAAAGACATTAAAGTCTCCATCACACACACAAAAAAAGGGGTGTGTGCAATTCATTTTAAATATCTGGGGGACTTGAGCCTCAAGTAGACACACTCCATGTTTTATAGATCCACAAAAGCTCAATGAAATGCATCAGAGGAAACTGGATGTTGAACAAAGGTAACTCACACAGTACCCCCAGGGATCTACTTGAGAGAATTAGCAGAACTTAGGTTATTTTAACTAAGAAAAAGATGGAAAGGCCACAAACTGCCCTGTGCATTCCAGTCAAAACTAGGATACTCCTGGGCACTGTTGGCAGTAGGGTTTTAGAAGCATCCTCAAAATATTATGTTCTGGACAAATTACTTTAAAAGCCACATTTCCCTCTTATGTTCATAAATTTTAAACCAGAGCTATGGAATGAGAAACAAAGAAAAAACAATGCCATCCAAAAAAAACCCAAACAACCTACAGATTGAACTTTTAACAGATTAATCATAAGTAACTCAGCAGCAGACCAGGAAAGAAAAGCAGGTCTGGCAGGGTCCAGGCAAAGAAGAGGCAAGAGCCTTCTGCCCTCTCCGCTTCACTCTGCCATGGCTCAGGTTGCTTCACAGGCTGTATCAGGACCACCTGCACACCAGTGTGGAAGCGGGAGAGCTTAAAAACAGGTACTGTGGAATCCTGTATCAGAGGTCCCTCATGTAGACAACCACAACCATCAGAAACTGAAAAGAATGGAAACCCTAAAATTAAAACCCTAATTCCAGCCACAGTTTGCTGACAAATTAAAAAAAGCCTGTACTGTTATCATAAAATCCAAGGCAGATTTAAAAGAATCTGCAAGGACTTTATTATCAGGAGGTGATCAGCCAGTGAGTCCACTGAAATCCCTAACGCTAACGCTGAAACAGGATTTAAAACAGTCAAAGAGATCTGAGGTCACACGATGACACTAATGCTGCTTCACTACAGCCTTTGCAATAATCTTCCCTACAAAGAGCAGCTTTCTGGCAGATGGTTGATGTTTCAAGTGACAAAGCACTTCAAGAATATAGGCAGGTTTAAAATACACTAAAACATGTTGCCCTTGTGCTATCTTTGACTGCACTGTGAAATGTCTTTAGCGGATTCTGGAAGTTTGAATCTTATGTACAAGTTAAACATCCAAAAATACTCAAAGCTGCAGCAGTTACACATCTGAATTGAGGATCTATTATTCTGGCATTTCTGAATGTACATGTAAGTCCATATCAAACTGCTGAAAACCAACAATGCCAATAAATTTTACAATACAATTCAGAGGTGTCTTGATTGAAAACAGAATCAAATGCTGGAGAAAAAAAAAAAAAATCAGGATTATTCATCTCTGGATAAATATCCTCTGAACTCTTCTTCAGCCAGCTAACATGAACCCAGCCCTGCACCCAGGTCATCATTGGTGTAACAGGGCCACGACTGAAGCGTATGAAATGTAAAGACTACTGATGATTTGAAAGATCTGAATGCAAAATTTACCAAAGAAATAACATAGAAGGTACAGGCGAAAGGCAATACTCCAGAGCAGTGATAGAAACTAGATCAGAAAATGTTTTCTCAGATAGAAAAGCTCTGGATGAAAGCCAGATTTCTCATCACAGTAGGATTTTAATTACTTCGCTACTGAAAGCAAAAGAGCCATGTACAAATCAAGGAAGTTAAACATTTTCTGAGGATACTGTACCCTTGCTTTTTATACAGTCTGCAGAACAAACCACCTGCCTGAACGTTGAGACCAAATTCCAAGAATTACACAAATGTGAAAAATTAAGTCTGTGAATTGCTAGGACTCAGGATTACAAAAGCTTTAGATTTGAAATACAAGCATTATATTAAAAGAGATACAGGCAATTTATTATTTTCTGTGAAATGTGTATATCTGATTCATGTCAATATGAAACAATGCTGGGGCCACATGACGAAGGGTGACCTTCTGTCTTACATGTCCTTGTAAAAACAGAGTGGTTAATGTATATAACTCCTGTATCTTGTAATATACCAGCTTAAACCGTTTTTATTGCTAAACATAAAAACAAGGGACCTTTAGTTTGTATAAATATAGGATTTGCATGGATAACAGGATATTCGGTAGAGAGTGCTGGCCTGTGGCCTGCTTGAGACATCTTACACCTGTAGTCATGAATGGAATGTATTGAATTGATTTGTAAATAGGACCCATGTACTGAGAGACAAAAGAGGATGGGGAAGTCTGGTGTGCACCTGGTGATGGCAACAGAGATTAAGAAAGGACTGCATCTTAAAGAAATGCAAAGAAGCCGGTGTCTGCACTGGATGCTACATTGTTAAGAAAGAAAAAAAACAACAACAAAAAAACCAGCTGTCGGACTTTATGAAGACCTACCTATGCTTTGTGTATACTAGTATAAATAGAAGTCCAAGGAAGAGTGGGGTGTGCATTCTGGTGGAGCGGAGACTCCCGGGTGTACCCAGTGCTGTTTTGCTTGCATCTATTCATTTAATAAATTGCAAACTTTAATTGGAATCTCGTTTGAGACTCAATCATTTATCACAGTACTCACAGGCTACCCTCATGAAAAGTACAGGCCTATATTAAAATCATTTTTCCATATTACATGGCCTAGAGAGGAAAAAAATGTATTTTTCAGTTATGTTTTGATATTTTAATTAAGAACACTCTTACCTGCAAAGCCGCTGTCGATTCTTCACTAGGCAGAGAATCTATTAGAACATCAATATCTTTTGCAGTTCGTGCAATCAATGCTGCAAACAGTTGGGCGTACTCTTTGAAAAAGAAAAGCCAGGCTACTCAGTACATTATTAGAAATAAGCACAATTCTGCATACACAGCACAGAAAATTCTATGAAGTTGAAGCATGCAGGTGTTAAATATTCTCCTACATGAAGAAAACAACAGTATCACAACTGATGGGAACTCCACCACATAAGATGAAAGCATTTTGATTCCAATCCTAGCTTAAACAAGGTAACTGGTTATACAAAGGGCTAAGCTTTGCACAAATGAGAAAATAACTAGAACTGCATCACAATTAGCCAGTTAAGAACTTACTAATATCAGTATTAAGTGTCCTACTCACTACATTAGGTATTGAGAAGTAGCTAGAAACTCATTTAACTTTTCAAACCCCACCTTGAAATCTGCCATTAGACAAAAAAAAGAACACTAGAAACAACATAAAGATAGCGATTCAAATAACAAATCATATTAAGCAACAGAACATTAGGAAAATAATTCAAGGGCTTTTAATTTAAAGAAAAAAACATATATATTCAGCTACAGAAAAAGTTAAATTGCCCCTGAGAAATGGAAAATGATTGGAAGTTTATAACATACCTTAATTTAGCTGCTATACTATTGAAAGAAGTTCATAGACTTTTGATAAGAGGCACTGTAAGCCAGAAACAAAACTTTTCCATATGGAATTGCATCCATTCAATTTAAGTTAAGGTCATGACTATCACTAAAATGTTGAAATAGCCCTTTTGAATTTATAATTTAAGATCTTACATATTTGTTAATGTTGCTTAGTTCATGAATGATTTGGGAAAGCAAGAGAGAAAATACTTTCTCATAGCAAAAATCTATAGAAGAGATTGATATTCTCAAAGGTACACTTGATTTCAACTTAAAAAACAAACAATAAAACTAACACATCCACCTAAGGCTTACTCAGGATCACCACAGGGTTTACCTGTAAAGAGTTTTAAGACCTTCCTTATTAAGACTTCGAATATCTAAAGACACATCATGGGTAGTTTTGATTTGCCTGATCAGCATTGCTAATGTGGCTGAATGTTTTTGCTGCTGTCATTATATCCAGAATTTTAGGAAAAAACAAAACACAAGAGAAATCAGTCATGACCTACCATTTTAAGACTTTAACAAGGCTTCTAGCTCCTGGCACCACACTGTTACTGGCACCTGAGACAGCAGGAGCAAAGATGAGCAGCCTTTGAGTTGGCTCTTCCAACTAACTCCAGCATCAGAGAGCAAACCACCACAGATCAATGAAGAACGAGTATTCATCTGTTCTACAAAGTGTATTGCTGCTCTCCAAATCAGTGTCCTCTAATATCTTAATAGACAAACTCAATCTGATACAAGATATATGTAAGACTTTCCGGGGGGGCGGGAGCAGGAAGAGAAACAGGATTAGAATAACATGATTATTTAAATACTGACTTGAAGTTCTCAAACCCCAGAAAACTTTTAGTTTGCTTGCCAATTTCAGTATCTTAGACCAGTTTGTCATCTCTCACCCTCCCCCCTCAAACCAAATCAGCCAACAACAAAATCACAAATGCCAAAAGAAAGATTCAATGTGACATTATTCCTTAATTACGTAACTAGGTGATACATGAAGAAACACAAATAATTTAAAGCCTATGACACAGAGAATTATAAACTCATACACGATTTCATAAAACTAACACTAATTCTTTTTCTTAGAAAGACTTCTTGGAAGTAATGAACAACACACTGACTATCTTTTGCAGCAGCCCTATTACAATGGCTTGCATCTGCAGAGCTACTGTATCTGTGCAAAGAAGACATACAGCACAAGACATACAGTGTAATGCTTACCTAACACTTAAGTGTGGAACTAACTTCCACTGTCACAATCTTATGCAGCAAGTGCAGTTGACATCACCTGAGAACTTAGTTTTAATCACTCCACCAGTCACTGGTGGAGTTGGTTGCTGAGCATGAAACAGAGTACAGGCTTTGTAGTACAGAGTATACTATATTGGAACAGGTTCACGTTTTGTTAGGAGATAACAAAAGAAAGACTTGCCTTCTGTTGGATTAGCAGGCTGATCTTTGTTGATTGCTGTCTGAATGTTGCTGAAAGAGGCTGGGGGGCCACACTGCTGCAACACTCCAATGGCATTACAGAATTGGTCTGCGAGCTACAAGCAGTGAAAAGATCGTTAATTTATTTCATCACTAAAGCTGCTTCAATCTTATTTTGCATCCCAGAGGACCCCAGGGAGTAGCCCATCCCCACCCCGGCAACATGTGGAAGCACACCCCCGTAGCGATACCCCCCTGCCTGGGGGCGGCCAGTGCTCGGAGCTGCGGGCAGGAGACCGCGAGGACGGGGAAAAGGATCTCACCCCCTCACACACGCAACGGCCGGGCCCGGGCGCAGCGGCAGAGGCCGTGGACGCAGGAGGGGATGTGACCCAGCACCAGCCTCCCCCCCGCCGGTAAGGAGAACACCAAGCATCAGGAGACAAACGAAAGCAGCGCCCGCCTCACCGAGTTCACCGCGTCCTGCAGCTGCGTTAACCGATCCGCCATGGTAGTGCTACCCCCGCCCACCCGACCCGGCGCCCAGCGCTCAGCGCAGCCAATAGGACACCTGGATGTTGGGGGGACGGGGGCGCGGCGCGCGCCTCCTTCCGGTGGGGCAAGGCGGGCCTCGTGCGCCCCCTGCCGGCCAGGGGAAGGCCCCGTCCCAGCTTCTGTGAGCCGACGGGGCCGCGGCAGTCCCGAGCGGCTCCGCGTCGTGTCAGAGCCCCGGGAAGTCGCCTTCTGACGGTTTTTTGCTTTCTCGCCTGTGGTCGGCAGCTGCCGAACTGCCCGCGGGAGCCAGGCAGGCCCTGACTTGAGCGACATCGTGCTGTGGCAGAGGCTCACAGAATCATAGAATTGTTCTGGTTGGAAGCAGCTTTTAAGATTGAGTACAACCACTAGCCCAGCACTGCCAAGCCCACCATTAAACCATGTCCCTAAGCACCACATCTACACGTCTTTTAAACACTTCCAGGGGTGGTGACTCCACCGCTTCTCTGGGCAGCCTGTTCCAAATGTTCATGATTGTAGCAAGGTGAAAATACCCTAATTTCTGTGTTCCCAGCGCTAGAAGGCCTTCGTACTGTGGAATGCACAGCAGTTGCTCTGACTCCGGCTAAAGGTAGCACCAGCACTAGGATGCTCTACTCCAACCCTGAGCTGAGCTGGCATCACATCTAGTGGATGGGGAGTGGTGGAAGACCAGGAGCATAGTGTCCTCAACAGTCTCACTCAGAGCCAGAAAGAGTCCTCTGTGCCCGTGGGCTGGAGAATAAGGAATACTGATTTGTGCCAGTCAGTACACATCTGGTATTTAGCTGGTGGTCATTCAGCACTTAAATGCCCTTTTCCTTATCTCTGAAAGCCAGGTACAATGTCTGCCTTTCCCCAGTCAGGGACCTCCCCCTCCTTCTAGAGGAGGTCCACAGCTGGCAGCCAGCCTTGGGAGGGCCAGGCTGAACATCAGGAAACACCTGCAGCATGAGGCCGGTGGGCCGGCGCACCCAGGGAGGCTGTGTGCTTGCTGCCATTGGGGGTCTTCATGGCTGACCTGGTCTCATGTCAGCTATAGTCTGGCTTTGAGGAGGGCTGGAGACCTCCAGGAGTTTCTTCTGGCCAGCTTGTCAGTGATGCCACAAGTGCAGCCACACGTATGCCACAAGTAATTTTGCCACTACAGCTGCTCTCTTTGCCATGATACAAACTAATCCAACAAAAGTGTTTTTCTGATGGCATGGTTGGGGCTAGGATTTCATTGGTCTATACACATAAACTGACATGTGGGGTTCCTTCATGCTCCTCTGTTAAAAAGCCAAGTCACAAACTACTGTGCTGTAGACCAAAACCTACCACACATTTTTAAGGGGCTCACAACTATTGTTGAGTCAATGGGTTCTTTCTTGGATTTCCATGAGCAGAATGGATGATGAACTGAGCCTGGAATAAGTGAGGCTCATGGCACAAGACAAGCAGACATTGTTTGTCTATGACTGAAAGTCATCGGTGAGCAGTTTGACTGCTGAGCTGTGAATTAAGAGTGATTGAGGTATCACTCAGAGCGGTTAGTCTATGACAGTGGCAAACACTAAACAGACTCACAGTATCTCATGGATTTTAACTTACGGGAAGGTTGTTACAGAACAAAAATAGCCTCAGCAATCTAGATAACCTGACAAAGAAAGGCTGCCTTCCCAAGGCAGGGAGAAGAAAGTACACCCACTTATCTGAAATAGCTATAAAAATGGACCAGTGCACATCTCTGTGTTGTTCTTATGCCACACTGACAGCTTCCTTTTGCATTTTAATTTGAAACTGGATCAAAGCAAGCTAGGAAAAACATAAACACATGAGGGATGGTCATACAAGGGCTTTTCAGAGCCTAGGTTATGATACGATTTCATAAACGAGTATAAATAACAAATGGAAAACACACCCCCCCAAAAAAGAGAGGCTTCTTAATTTGCTTGCCGTTTTCTCCCATCACACACCCATGAATCACCTTCACAGTCAGAGGTGCCTGGAACATGGCCAGGGAGCCTCGGAGGCCTAGCAGCGTTTGCCCCCACTGTTTATAAGGTGAAAACAAAGGGCAGCTGCATTAAAAACGAAAGAAAAAAAAAATTAAAAAGAGATCCAAACTCAACCATCCCCACCTCTACCTGGCGACCTCCCCACCAGCGCCAGTAGCTAGCCCCCGGAGAGCGGACGCGCCTTACGAGGGTAAAAACCGTTGAGGCAGCAGTTGGAGCCGTTACCTCCGACTCCCCGCGCAGGTGGGTGGGGGGCGGCGAGAGCCGCCTTCGCTGGGCGGGTCCTGTGAGGCGGTGCAGCGCCTCACACGGTCCGGCCAGCTCGGGCTGGGCTAGGCCCGGCCCCTCCTCTTCTCACCGCCGTGGCCCGCTCTCAGCCTCATCTCCACCCCTTCCCTCCGCAGCACTATGCGCCTCTGGCCTTGCGCCGCGGTGGTCTTGGCCTTCCTGGGAGTCATGCGCCATGGCAGTGCCTCAGGTAAGTGCGCTGAGGGGAGGCCGAGGGACACGGTGGGTCGTGGCCGACATTAGGCGGACGGAGGGCCGGCGGAGTCTGGCTTGTACCGGGGAGAGGGAGGTTTTGGCAGGGTTAGCATCTAGCAGGACTGGGGGGAAGGGGCTTGTTGTGGGGAAGGGCCTGCAGAGCCTTTTGCGCGTGGTGTCCCGGTTGGCGGCGGGGCGTCCTCCTGCTCTGTCGAGGGATGAGCGAGAGTGAAAAAGCGAAAGTGCAAAGTGCTGCGTAGCTGGAGAGAAGTTATATGTTCCTAGTTATCTTAATCTTCGATGCGGGTAGGGAGAACCAATTTCCCCCCGCCCCCTTTCTTTTTCAATTTTTTATTGCTATGAACGGCTATCATTTTGTCCCTTACATGGATCTACTGGACGGATTTTTACCATGCCGGTGCAGCAGTATAGTACAGGCTGATGAGTCTGGTATAGACTTGTATTCATTCTAATGTAACAAGGTGGAATTCACTACCTATGTGTTTGTATGAGAAAGTGAACAAGGTTAATACTGGGTTTGTTTGGGGATTTTTTTTTTTTGACCACCTCAGGTGGTCGTGGGTTCTCAGCACCCTGCAAATTTGCAAATTGTCTCTTGAAAACCCCCGTCCCTATAAAATCAAGAAAATGAGCAAAACGCCTTAGAATTTGGAGCTTTGTTCCTAAAAGTACTTCTTGGCCATGCTGATGTAATCTGACTTTATTTGATATGGGGTTTTTCGTAATGTAATCTGACTTTATTTGGTATGGAGTTTTTCATAATTTCTCTGTGTTCCTGTGTTTGACTGAAATAGGCATCCAGCAGTAAGTGTACTATGAGTACAGCTTGTAAATGTTTAAGTTACTTTTTTTTTTTTTTTTCTGCTTAAACTCTTATCTGTTCAAATGAAGGAAAAAATAATCAATTTCCTTTCAGAGATAAGCAAGTAGCTCTCTGTTAGGGCTGATATAAGCCTCCTTCTCAGATTTTCTTTTTCTTTTTTTAAAACTTGCCTCTAATGAAGCGTAATTGTCCAAAAGGAGAAGTCTATTCTTGAAATACTTTCAAGGCTTCAGGACAGCATTTGGAATTGGTCTCAAGTGTGTAAGATTTATCTTCACTGCACCTACCCAAGTCTCATACCTGAGATACTGCTGGAGAGCCAAGTGTTCCATTCTTCTTGTAGGCCCTAAAAGTTTAGGCTTGGTGACAGGCAGGTCTGCAAATGAAGGCTCAGAGTTCTTAGATCTTAATGTTTCTATCAAAAGATGCTGGACTCCTGGACTTGATTGAAAATAGGTCATGTGTTGAGTCATTTTCTTATAGTATATAAAAAGGCAGAATCAATATGGGATTAAGCTAACTGCTTTGCCATAAAGGACTCTGTTGCAGTATTTCCTTGCAGAATTGAGGGTGAAGGGGGAAAGTATTTTCCTCATGAAAAGCTAGTAAGCTGTGTAATTTGTGTACCAATGTCTAGCTGATTGTTAGGCCCTTTAAATGAGGACAGTTGCTTAATTGTTCACTTATTTGAAATTGTCTTGTAGTTATTCAGTCTTGGACACTCAGGTTTGCAGAGGTGGACTCTCCTATCTCCTAGGACTAGAAGATCCTGATTAATTTTAAAAGTAATAACTTTCTGCGGTTCTGATGGTCTGCAGCTCTTCAAACTGTATTTGTGCAGAAGTCTTTTATATATCACATTTGTTACCTTCCAGGGAGCTCCACCTTCACGAAGCCGGAGTGCAGCTGGCCTTGCTTGCTACACCCAAACCAGGTTGTTTAGTGTTAGAAAAACTAAAGCAAATTTATAGTGTAATCAGGATTGAGCAGTACCCTTTTCATGAAGGGAGCTTATCTGGATGAACTTAGTCTGTACTAGTTGCTTAGCCTATGTGGCAACACTTTAAGAAGTTCATACAAAGCTGTTCAGCTGTTTAAGTGTATTGGACAGCTGATCACTTGCATCTTGAAGTGTTATTGCCCAGATGCACAAGTGACATCTTAATAGTGCCAGCAATGTGACTGAGGCCAGGTCCTTGTGTGTTCTGGCTGATAATTGAAGCAGATTAGTAAAACTGTAATCAGCTGACGTGGGTACTTCTTCCCTCACTTTTCAGACCGTAGAAGACCTCATTACCTCAAATTTGGTGAACTGAATAGTGTTCTGGGAAGGGAGTGGTGCAGTTAGTGACAAGCCACATTTTGTAGCACGTATCTGCTTTAAGCATTAAACTGTGCTCTAAGCATGAGTCTAAGTATACATGAGAATTAAAGCTTAGAAGCTTTCATAAACTTTCTTGCTGCTTCTGGAGGTGGGGTGGTTGTCTTGTTTGGAGTTTTGCTATGGGAAGGCAGAGGCCTTGTAGCAGGACTCTGCTATGCATCCGTGTGTGCGTGGCCTTACAGGTCTGATACAATATGGCTGCTGGCTCTATTAAGTAACTATATACTCATGTTCTCCCTGCTGAAACTGGTTTTCAGTCTGAGCTCGTATTAAGTGTCCTCATGTGACTACTTGTTATCATACTCCCTACATGCTTACATAAGGTTATTCTACATATCCACTGTAAGCTGGTTTCTACTCTGGCACAGAATAGAAACATGTTTTCTCTTGCTGTACAGAACCTCTGTCTCAGGCAAGCATAATGTTTGAGCATGGCTCTGCAGGTAGAGACTGGGCCTGTATGGGCAGCAATGGCGTTGATTGAAATTGAATTGCTAGGTGTCATCAAGAACCTTGCATGGTTGTTTATTGGTGATGGGGAATGACATGACTATTGAAGCTGTTCATGTGTTTTACTTAAAGCATCAAATGAACTGAGAGTGTGGCACTGAATGGAAGTGGCAGCAGAATGGAAGTGGTTCAAGCTGACTGTTGCTTGTTGGGGAAACTGCATGTCATAGGGAAGGGATGATAAATGCTGAACCTCTGTAGAGTTGATTACCTTGTTGTTTAGACTTAGGAATAAGGACTTCTGATGTCGGAGGGGCTCTGAGAGATCCAATTCTTTTGTTGTCTTTACTGGCTTTGCCCTTTGTGGGAGAAAAGATACAATGTGGAGTGACAGAGTGGACTGTTGTTCACCTCTATTCAAGCTCTTTTATATGCTGGTCTATCTGTGCTCTTGTTCTAGTATTGGTATTAGTATATACAGAGTAATATGTGCTTAATAATTTGTTCTGTTCTTGCTCAGCTTCAGCAATGCTGAGTTCCTTCAAGTATGCTTTTGGTTAATAATCTCTGTAATAGTGAGAGTTCCTCTCTTGTATCTACAACCAAACTACTCTGACATGCCATAACTGTCATACTTCTCCCTGTGTGGTGAGGAAGAAGGGATAGTCTGGCATCTTAAGGGAGTGTTTTCAGACCTTCACTGTTTGAAGCAAGGGAAGCAATTAAAAAGAAAAAAAAAACTGTGATGCCTGGCTTTTGTTCCTGTCTCTGTTGCTGACTTGCTGGGTCACCTATCCCACTTCTGTGGTGGTGTTATCTTTGCTGCACGTGCTGCTGAACCTGCAGTCCTGTTTGGTGTGCTACCTTCAGTGAGATCAATCTTGCCAGAAGAAGAAACTTAATGCTGTGGCCGATACTCTGTGTTCGTGGAGGTCTTGGTGTCTGTACTTCAAGGCATCTTTGACAACACTGAACTCTGTATGGCTCAGGTAGTCTCATGCCTGTCTGAGAACTTGTGACAGCAATAGGCCTGAGTAATTGTGAGTTGGTTGATTTGTCTTGCTCTCCATGCTCCCTTTCTGCCTTAGAATACCACCAGTGACTTTTTCAATGATGGAAAAAGAGAAGGCTGGAAAGGTGCTGTAGTCTGTGGCCATGTAGCAATTGCTCTTCTAGCAAACATCTTGGAAGGTTCTGCTGCTCTGCAATGCATGTGAATGCTCGTTTTAGTCATCTTTCAAGCCTGGCTGAAAGCATGGTTCAAGGAGCTTGTGAACAACTGAAAAATAATCATCTGTGGATGTAGCCATTCTTGTTCTTCACTCTGAATCTATGTTCTTCTGTCCAGACTTCGGTTTAAAATGTGTCACATGCACTGTTTTAGGAGCAATTATGCAAACAGAAAAGCAATGTAGAACACCCTGTCTTAATTTACCACGCTAATTAAACTTGAGAGAGTGTCTCTGACACTTAGAATCTCGTGATCATGTTGAAGTAGTGGCTTAATGTCCTGCTGACAAATCTGTCCTTATTTATGTAGAGGCCTCTGGGTATGAGTACAGAGTGGAGGTGAGAAACAAGACAGAGCAATGCAGTTTTTTTCCCCTTGATGCAGAGCATAGAGAGGATGTATATGGTTTCAGCCTTTTCATTAAAAGAACATCTAAGTGTGCACATCTCACTGTTCAGGAAACTGCTGAAGTTCTTAAAGATCAAAGAAAATTTTTTCCTGCATTCTAAGCTTTCACTCCAAATTTCTGAGTGCGTAGATGTATAGTCTGTGCATTTTGAATGCTCTTCTTTAGCATTAATTCTGCTAGTTGCATTTCTGGTAGAGCTTAAGAGCTAAGGAGGAAAGGGCTTCTGAAGGGGAGGATATCTGAATGCTGCTCAAGGGACTTTATCTGAAACTGAAGAATACGCAGAGCTTTTTTGTAGCTCTGAATTTAATTACTGTTTGAAAACTTGGAGTAGAAGCTTTCTATCTTAACATGAACTGCAGATGATGGACAGAAGGATGGAGAATTTTTTTTTTTCCTTCTATGGGGTTTATGATCCCCATATTTCAGCTGGGGTGTTATTGGTGATACAGTACTGGTATTAATCAAATTTTGGGGGTGAGCATGCAAGGGTTGAAGTTGGCAAGATGAGATGAATTGGACTTTTCATCTGATTTTTCTCCACTGTGAGGTGAGCAGAGGAGGCATGAGGGTAGGAGCTTACTTCTGTTTACATATCATCAAGAGGCAAAAGCTGGCTGAAGATGCCAGTTCTTGGCAGGGGAGAATGAAAAATAACAGGAAAGGAATTACAGAGTACTGGGTACAGTTTGGGTTGAGAAGACTTACCGCATTTTTGGATGGGAGACTACCTGAGTCATCAGCTACTATGTACGTAGGATAGTGCTGTTGATTACTCTGTGCTGATGTTGGAGTACTTGACAATATCAGCCCTTTACACTAGAAGAGGCGGTTTTAAGGAAGTACTGTGTATGTATTCAGGCTTGATAAGCTTTAGGTCCACTGGGCTACTGTGTGTGCATGTAGGGGAATTCAGGGAAAAACGTGAAAGCACTGTGTGCTCTGCTAGCATCTAGTCTGCCTGCTAACCACTAACAAAAGAGAATCTTGTGGCTTCTGTGCAGCTGCTTCTCATTCCTCCCTTGACATCCCGTCTCTCAAGACCCCAGCACAGGGAGAAACCAGGCTTTCTTGCAGGACTTGAATGACGAGCCAAAGCTGATTCTCAAATAATCTTATATCTTGGGTCATGTGGTTCTCTTTAAATTAAAATTACAGTGGGTCACGGGGTTATACTCATCATAAGAAGTGATCTTGCTTTTGTATGGGAAAAATTAGTCAGATACAGAAACTGAGGTCCAGCAGTCCTAATAATTAAAAATAGTGTGGGAGCAAAACACGTGAAACAGCTGAGAGTAGGTGAGTACACGTGTGTAAACTACAGATTTGACTCTGTTGCAGAAGTTGACTCCAACTCCCCTGGTCCATGGGAATTTACCCAGGACGTCTAACAGATATTGTGCAAGTTGGCTGATTAATACAAGCGTACTGGCCTGTATTTGCCAAAGAGCAAGTAATCCTCAGTATTCTCTGTTATTTAGTCTACTAAATGTTACTTGCTGTTGATAGCACTAGCTGGCTGGTTGCAGCTAGTGTCTGCTGCTAATAAGCTCGGCTGTATCAAATACAGAGCTCCTGACAGAAAGATCTGCCCCATGTGCTTAGGTGAGTGCCAGGCTGCAGCCTGGGTTTTTTAGCTGTACCTGTTCTTGTAGGTATAGCTCTGTGTATAGTAGTCTCTGAAACCTTAATACAGTTTACAGGATGAGAGTAGCATAAAGCAACATCTTGCTCTGTTCCCAGCTGACTAATATTGGGCTATTGGAAGCTTCCATGCCCTCCTTGGTAATTGCTTCCCTCTGGACAAAAAAGTGCGATATTTTTTTTTTATAATGCAGATCTTCTTGAGCTGTCCTTGGGAAAATTCAGGAATGTGCTACTTAACCAGACCAATCCAGTGGAAGCTGTAATCGGGAACATTGCAAGCAGTGTGACTGTCGTCATATTTCAAGTACATGCCCAGAAAAGTGATGTGGTGATATCCTTTGATAAGGTATGGTAAGAGTGTAATTTCTGTTCTTAAATTCTACTTTTCTTTCAACAAAGGAGTTAGCTCAGATACATGCAGAAATATAGAACTGAAGCTATATAAATAATATGAGTATCTTACTTGCATGGCTCTTGGACAATATTGTTTTTAGCTTCAGAAACCCTTTCTTGTACTTCTATCAAATGCTATTTTTGAGAACTAAATCCTAAAGTAATTTCAGAGCTGGCTTGAAAATTTTCAGGGCTTTTTTTCTTGGTGGAAGTGGTGCTTTGGACATGTGACTGCTGACTGCTCTCCATCAGCCTCTCAAATGAAACAGGTTCATGATAAGTATTTGCCAGATCTACACTATCACTTTGGGATGTTTAGTTGTCTGTTGTTTGTGGCTTGGATCTAGCCACTACAGATATGATGTCTTGTTACTCCAGCTCCTTGTCCTGAATCTAGTTCTCCTTTGGTAGCACATGGAGAAATTCCTCCATAGTACTCAGTGAAGGCTGTTAATTCTAGCCAACAATATAAGCATTCCTACTGCTATATGCTAGCCTCAGTTTGACCCATCATTACTGGAAGGCAATCTAAAAATACTGATTTGCTTGTTTTTGTGGTGGTGGTTTTTTGTTTTATTTATGGTGCTGTGAGGCTAAGTGTCGTTTGAGTAGAATGTAGACTAAGCTGAAGGTAGTAGATGGAGATCTGACAGCTGCCACCCAGTTTCCCTCTCCTTCTCAGTATTTTGCAAAGGAGAATATACTGAGTGCCAAGAAGTATCCTGGGAAGCTTGAAGATGAATAACCTGTAACACAAGTCATTCAGCTCAGTCATCTTTGTACTGGTGAAACAGCCAGGATTACAGGGCTCAGGCATTACTGTTACACTTATTCAGTCTTTTATTACCACTGGTAGAATATTCTGCTGTTAATTCAAACCCTCTTTGCATTCACGGGCCTTACCAGGCCAAGTACAGCGATGCATAAATATGGCTATACTGCCTTTAAGGCTGTTCTGCCTCTAGAAACATGAAGCTGAGCCAGACCTTAAAGTCTGCCATGTTCAAAGTGCTCCCTTACAGTGTTGCCTTGGATAACTATGTCATTCTTGGACAAAAGTACATTTTCCATGCTGAAAAATAATTTGACTGCAGGCCAGTTATTGTTCCAGCCATGTAAATGTGACACTACTTGAGGATCTTTCCTCAAGACCTCTGGATCTGAAAGGGATGGTGATGGTGGGGTTTGGGTCAGTATCTGTCCTGGCCCCAAGCACTTGTCTGGCATGGCTAGTGTTAAGCCAGCTGTAATACAGTCATCTCCATTCTGGTGGACATAGTAAGGTGCTTCTGAACTCTAGTTCTCAGAATGCACTTCAGCACCATCTCACAACTTTGTGAGGGGTATTCCAATCCTTTTACACCTTTATTAGTCAATCCATTGCCATGCAGCAGTAGACTTCAACTACCTATATTTCCCTGCAACCTGTGATTATTAACTCTTTAGTAGTCTCAAACTTACCACTTGGGGTTTTGAGCCTGAGCTAGGCAGAGGCCAATCCTTTTTTTTTGTTGGTTTTTTTTTTCAAGCTCCCTTTTTTTTTTGTTTTCCTTTTTTACCAGCTAGCTAGTAGCTGAATTTGCCTCATCTGTGCCAACCGGCACAAAAATGTTTGCTCTACAGGTTTGTGGCAGGAATATGAGTCCTCTGACTCCTACCACATCAAGCTGTGGTAGAAATCTCAAGAACTGCTTGTTTATAATTTTTTTCTGTCCAGAATCCATCTGTGAACAGCTCAGGAACTGGAGTAGACAAAGGACTGGTTTCCATCCTTCGGCCTCAACAGATTGTATGTACATGGTACCTTTGGTCACTGGATGCTGGCCAGGTGCTCAGCACAGCTATCTCTATTCCGTATATGGAGAAAGGTATGTTCTTATTACTTTTAAAGGGGTACCAGCTCTGCTTATTACAAATTAATTGTGAAATGAAGTGTTGGCGTTTCAGAAGTGACATTATTATGTGGTGCAACCATGATGGAGATGCCAGAAAGCCTTTTGAAGTCGGCTGAGAAAGTTTAGTATCACTGTTGAATTGAGTTGTGTATAGGATCTACTGTATGGTTTTGTGACAACTTCAGCCTTAGAGTGGAAAACTGCTGTGTATATGTAAGAGGACCTATCTTAGACTGCAGTGAAATATTGTGTTGTTTGCAGGACTAGAACCTGACAATTTTATGTGCTCAGCAAGCAGACTATGCCTGCAAGTGCATGCATTGCTAACATCTTAGAACTTTCTTCATGCTGTGTAAAGGGGAGGTAAAAACTACTGGAGTTATCTTTTCTGTGTTCTAGATCCTATTCCTGGAGGCTGCAATCTAGAATTTGACTTGGAAGTGGATCCAAATATTTACCTAGACTATACATTGGTTGATATACACATCAAGTTTGCCCCTGCAAACTTGGGATATACCAGGTGTGTGAAAAACTGAAGTTTACTGAACAAGACCTTTTTGTCCCCTATTTGGCAAAGATCATAAAACAAGATTCTGCTGAAAAGGCTCACCATCCAGCTGCTGGCAGAAATCTTATTTGCTGCAACAGAGAAGTAAATGAGGAAAAGGAGGAGGGGGAGAGGCAATGTGAGAAAGATAATAGTTGAGAGTTGAATTTTGTGGGAGAGGTTATACAAGTTCAGATGTACAGTCAGCAAATACTGGATCTTCCCATTCCTTGTAATTACCTCATATGTGTGAGGATCGACTATGTATTATAGCGAGTTTCATTCCTTTACTGGTACTGAAATGTGAAAATGACCTAGAGTTTTTCTGTTTAACACTGAGACTTCAAGTTATAAAGCTTTATTTCTTGAATGGTGCCTGGTGTCACTAGTGATAGGCAGGGAATGGGGAAGGCTATGCTCAGAGCTGTAGATGTAGCAAGCATGGAAAAATACAATGGTCTTTGATTGTTTTGACTTCTTGGAATTCTTGTGCTGGTTCCTTATGACAACTCATAGGAAGCCTTTGTAAATGTAAAGGCAGGTATCAGTACAAAAACTACCTGCATCAGGGTGGTTCTGCACAATGCTGCTGTAGTCTGTACTCGCAAACATTTATAGTTTAGTTTTGAATTGGTTGCTGCTGTTAACCTCTAAAGAGTAGAAGCCAAATACTAATGACATGGGTAACTTCTGAAAGCTAGTGTTAGGACCTGGGAGCTTGTGCTGGGCATGTAGCTGATCTCCTTTTAATTGTAGAGGAGCAAACCCACCATCCTGTGATTCAGGGACTGGTCAGAACTCCAGATGGCGACTGCGTTATGATGTCTACCAGTACTTCTTACCAGAGAATGATCTTTCTGAAATGGTACTCATGAGCCACATACAGAAGATGTCTGAGGTGCAAAGTATCAAAGCCAATGGCATTAAAGTAAGTCACTGCATTGGTGTACCAGGCATGTGGCAGTGGCACTGTCTTGCGTTTTCTCTTCCGCTGTGCTTATCTTCCTTGAGTGGTGACATAAGCAAGCTGCTGATACTTCAGGCTTCTTGCTTGTATCTGGGATTTCTGGCTAGGAACTGCACAGTGAGTGATGCATATAATATGGCAACCACTCTCTTGGGATAGAGGTACCTAGTTAGCACAGCCTGAAATGTGGCAGAATTGAGACTTCTTGCAGTGGACTCTGATATTTGGTAGATGTTAGTAACTGGTCTGTGAGATGTTTCTTTGTCTTGCACCCTTTTCTCAATGAAACAAGCTGTTATTGCAGTGTCTTCTTGCTTGCTGAATACTGCTTTAGCCACAGTGCTCCAGTGATGTTGAAGCCAGCTTGCCTTTAGCTATACTGCCACTGAGTATCTGTAAATCCAGAAGCAGAGCCACTTCTGACAAAGATGGGTAGTCTCCTATGATGCTTGGTAGATGTTGGGGTCCAGCATCCTCAGATGCTGAGGACTGAGCAGAGAATATGAGAAAGAGAGGAAGGGGGAAGAATATAGTGAAACTGAACTACAAGTGAGTGCCATTTGGGTGACATAAAGAGATCTGATATGTGAGAGCAAGCACTTCCTATGTATTTACCTACCCTTTAGTGAAGAGATTGGAAGGGCCAGAGTTGGGAGAATCTCGGTGGCTGTGACCTGCCTGGCTTCCTTCAGAGGCTAGACCTGGGTTAGTAGACTGGCAGGGAATCTGAACTGCATCCTCAAAAGGGAGGAGCAAAACATATCAGTGGGAGAATCTTTTCCTGCAGAAAATGTAGTAATGCTGGAGGAAGTGGAGTCCATCCTGTGAGCCTTTAATAATTAATTGGTAATACTGAGAGGGTTCACAATAGGAGAGCTCTTGCCTTGGGTTCTTGTTGATTGTCTTACTTGAGTTGCTGAGTATTGCCTCAGCTTTATAGACTCATCAGTGTGCCATCAGCAACAATGACAAGCAGTTCCTTGCCATTAAAAATGTTCTTTTCTGTTCCAGATGCTTACACTCACAACTGATGACAAGACCAATGTCTACTTTTCCTCACTTCCTGGACAAGGTGTGATTTACAATGTCATAGTATGGGACCCTCTTTGGAATACTTCTGCTGCATACATACCTGTGCATACATATGCCTGCAGCTTTGCTGACCTAGTGGATAACTGCTCTTCTCTCAGTAAGTTGAGAGTTGTACATCTTTTCAAACTCATCTCAAGGTTATTGTGCTCCAACATGTTGAACAGTGCTTTAGAGGTTTTTTTATGTGTATAGGAGTTCTTTTTACATTGGATATATTTTGTTACTTTATGAATGAGTCTGCTTCTTGATTGCAGAAATTCTAGAATGATGAAAAATAAGTCTAAGGAGAGCTATTAGCAATTGAAGGTTTAACTTAATGAAGGTTTAATATTGCAAATACTTGCTTGCAAATATCACTTTCAACTCTGTAGTGCCACTCTAGCTTTTTCCAGTTGAACTGGATACATAATCCTACATCACACCACAGCTCATAAAGCACAAACTAGATTAGAGTCCAGCCTGATTTTTCTAACTGTGCTGGTGCTAACAGGAATCGATAACCTACAAATATTTTGAAAGGAAATAGTCACCTAAAACAAGCATAATGTCAGTGATAGTGGAATGACTACAAAGTTGTGCTACTTTGTACAGTTGTATAATGATAGAATTCAAGCAGAAAGAGAAAAGCTGCCACTCACACTATGGCTGTGGAAGGGACAAGAATAATGGGTAGAATATGGTTCATAAAGTAAGATTTGTTCACATGATTGTTTTCTTATATACTGTAACACAAGTAACTTGGCAAGCTCATAAGGCAACACAAGACAAATTATCTAGGCTAAATCTGGCTTCTCTAATTCAGACAACTAGAAAAATGTGGTTTACTTTGTCAAATAACCTAATACTGGTAAGAATTTTGCCTAGAAGACAGAGATGAGCTGTACTGGGTTGCTGATGGTCCTTTCTGTTGCATGGAAAATATATTAAAGGGATATTATGGTGAAGGCTGCAGTGATAAAGACTATAGCTGCTGCTTGGGTCACTACTCCTGTAGCACTGATTTTTGATGACTGGATGTCCATTTTAAAGCTGAGCAGGGAATCTTCAGCCAAAGCTCTATCTGTATTATAAATAGTAAGTTACAGCTACTTAACTATTATGGAAAGCTCAGCCTTCTGAGTAAGGAGGAAGCTCTTGGTTACTTGATCAGTCTGGCACTATTTCAACACTCTGATGGAGATCATATCAAGATAAGTGTTAGTTCAGTCATTGCAGATCTGCTCACGTGGTATGTCTGAAGGCAGGGCAGCTGTTAAGTTATCATTAGACTCAGTGACAGCAACCTGACCTTACCATAGTCTCATTGTTAGGACTACTAGGTGGAATGCTCTAGAAACCCTTTCTTTCTCCTTGTAGGCAAACTCTCTACCAAAGTATTTTTCACTGTGCTTGCTGTTCTTGGTCTCTTCACTTGTTTTTTTGGACACAGATTCTGGAAAACAGGTACTGAATGTGGTTTTTTTCTTAAGTCTGGAATTGCATAAATGTAGCTTGCTGTAACTTAGAATAGTGATGTTATTACTAAGATTCACTTGATAGTGATTACATGCCAATTATGCCCACTGCTTTGCTTTTACAGGATATGAGCTTTTAAGCATAGAGCAAGAAATTTCTGGTATGCAAAGAACGGGAATGTAGAACTAGGGTGCATGTTGGGCCATATAGATATAAATATGTAAATTTTTGACTATTTTAAGTGCTTGAAGACACCTCTTTCCAGACCAAAGTGTTGTCTGGCTTTCCTTTTGTGCTTCTCAGCCACTGAGCTGTTATGTTCCTTCCCTGTTGTAACATGAAGATACGCTGAAGTGTGCTTAGTATGAAGTGATATGACAACATACTAAATATTTTTTCCTTCTTTTTTAGACTTATTTTTCATGGGCTTCATATTTGCAGCGTTCTTCTTCTTTGTATTCATTACAAGGGTAACTGGCCTTAGTTATGATGGTGAGTGGATGTGTCAGGATACCCAGTACTCTTCCCAAAGAGGGAGTGGAGTTATGAATCCCTTAAGTAAAATATCAGTTAAGTTTCTTGCTGGCCAGCCTTTAAGAAGGATAGGAGAGTACCTCAGTACTTGAACTGAGCTCTGATGACCATAATAGTTGAATATGCAACAGGATAAACAACTAGCGAAGTGACTAGGTGATCACTGAGATCATTATTGGTTATGCTCTTCCTGGTAACGGTTTAGCTTTAATGACGTTAAAATCGTTGGGTTACACTATAGACA
>JAVSBS010007952.1:16685-44692 GCA_033124195.1 Coracias cyanogaster | reverse complement strand
ACTGTCAAATAGTGATACAGCATTAATAGCTGCAACAATAATAAAAAAAAGAGTATCTATCCACAGAAGATACAGGTTTTTAGAAACTCTGGCAATTTGCAACATACTTACTTCCTACTTCTTTCAGAATTGGTAGGCTTTGGTTTCAGATCAATGTGGATTTCATCTGTAAAATGAAAGTGGAAGATCTACACCCTTCTTGTTAGACTAGCAAGAATTAATTCCTTCTGTCTTTGTCTTATCTCTTAGTTACTTTTTTTGATACATGTGCATTAGCTGTTGCAACTGTAACTGCCCTGGGTACTCAAAGTGCTAATACAGATAGTAGGAAGACTTTAATTCTAGCAGTATGCTGCTTTCAGTAGCACATCCTTAACTTGCAGATTGGAGTGTAAGTGAAATGCATGAAGCAAATACTGATGCTCTTGTTCGGCTTTTTTTCAGAAAGTTTTCATTGGGTAACAATTGAACATGTAAATAAAGATGCTGAATGTGTTATTACTGTAACTGACGTTTTAAGAGTGTTGGAATTTCCCCTTTTCTTTTTCAGCCCGTCTTATTTTGACAGCAGTAGTTGGGATTATTGGAGGGCTTTTACTAGTTGCAAGCTGGTGGAGATTTGGCTCTGTCCTGCTCTGTATGTATATTATTGGACTTGTGCTGGGATTTCTATTTTCATCGATGATCTTCTTTACGCCACTAGGTATGCACTGAAATACACTGCTGCAAAGTGCTGGCTGTTGAGCGACGTGTTCCTGTTGTATTACAGGGACGCTGCAAGGCTCTAAGATCAATGCCACCATCTGGTTTATCTTAATGTGATGTTCAGCTTTCCCTTTCCAGTGCTGGAGGAATAGAGACGTACCTGAAGCCTTGTTTCAGATGTGCTGTAATTAAAACTGCTTAGGGAATCTGCACTGGTGGGAAAAGGGAACTGCTTATTCTGCAGAGAACTTGCTGAGGCTCTTTCTACCCAAGCTGTATGCCATCTCAGCAGTCTGTGACACCAGCTCTGCTCCAGGCATGCACTTGCTGTCTGTCTTGTTCTCTATCCAGAACAAGTCCCAGTGGACAATCTGTAGTCTAACTTGGAGGCTTCAGGCTTAAAGGCATCATGGAATAAGAAGAGTTCTTGCTGTTACCTTTCACCATACTACAGTGCAAAGCTCTGGGAGCACTGCACTGGAAGAGTCAAACTTGTATTTGCAGCTAGATTAACATCATCAGGGTCTTTAGAATGACTTTAAGAGAGAAACAACAGACAAATTGCTTGAAAGCAAGCAAGGTTGCTGAGCTGGAATCCCTTTAGGATGTCAGCGTCAGCCCCACTGCTTTCTCTGTTGTAATTTGAAATCTCAAAAATCTTCTAAAGATCCCATCCCTTAGTGGGACAGTTTTTTATTTTCCAATCATCTGTTTGACTCAAGGCACAGTTCTGTGATAATTCATGAAGTTTCTGGTTGCTCTTCCTTAAAGAAAAACAGACTCAGCTGGGGGTCAGCTTATCCCCTCTGTTTAATTGACAGGCCTTAACGCAGAGGGAGCAAAGTAGTGTTTGAGTGACTTAACTACTCTCCCTAAAACCAGAAGAGTTGTTTGCTTTGTGTTGTGCTGGCTGTACTTGCACCATGCTTTAGAATCAAACTTATAGATGCATGTTTATAGAGTATAAACCTATATAGGCAACAAAATGGCTTCTTTCTTATTGGACAGAAATACTCTGGTACTTTCATTCTTACCAGATGAGTAACATATACCTCATCAAAACTCATTTCATTGGCAAGATCTTCTGTTCCAACTGAGAGTACAGGACCTATACTCAACTGAGACAGTCTTTTTCTATTTCGATTGTTACAATGAATCTTAATCAGCATTTGAGCTCAACAGCTAAGCTTTTCCACACTATACTCTACATTTTTGAATGTATAGACTTTTGAGGGGGAGGAAAGCTTACACCTGACCACTTTGAAAAAGAAATGTTTTGCTAACTAGTAAATTACATATGAAATGTGGTGTTTTTGCAGGAGACTACAGGGTCTTCCGTGATGGTGTTGTGTTCTGGGTGACCTTTTCTTCTGTAGCCTTGATGATTCCAGTACTTTTTGTTGGCTGTCCAAGAATTGTAAGTAATCTGCACTGTCACCTCAGGAGGAGAGAGGAAGGAGCGTCAGACTTCTTAATGCAAAATGCAGTCCCATGAAATATGTGTAGAAGTCTTAACACAGCTTCATGAAGCCCAGCACAGAACCTGCTCTAGGGAGTTCTTGTTCAGCAATACTTGTGCTAAACGGTCCATAAGCAAAGGAATGACTTAATCACTTTCTAGGGTTGCACTTAGCATCCACTAACACTTGCATTTAGTTGACTTCTGTCTTAACAGAGTGTCTCAATAATGGGTCTATGCAGCTAATTTCTTGTAGAAGTGATACAAAATACTGCCTTAAGGAGTTGGGGAATAAAGAATATTTATCAGTCTCCTAAAGCTGTGTGGTTGTTTTTTTTTTTTTTTTTCTCCCCTGCTAGCTGAACATACTGGCCTGTGGAGTAGTAGGCTCTTATGCAGTGATCCTAGCTATTGCTTGCTACGTCTACACAAGTCTTGCTTACATCACCTTAGACCTGCTCAGAAGGGCCCTCAATGATTTCTTCAGCAGAGCTTACACCAATGTGCCTTTTCAAACAAACGGTGAGTACTGCTCTTAAGATTTTTTTTTTTTTAAACAACGAGTATGAAATGTTTATTTGAGAAAACACTGCTTCTTTAGTTCCATTGTCAAATGTGAGTGTTGAGGGTAGGAAAGGAAGAAAGGAGAACATAGTAAGTATGGTGTGAGATTTAACAGCCAGGAGATAAATTCTAATCTTCCAAAAGAAATGCGGAGCAGACTCAAAGGCAACCTTCCAGAAGGTGTTATATTGTAGAATCATAGAATTGTCAGGGTTGGAAGGGACCTCAAAGATCATCTAGTTCCAATCCCCCTGCCATGGCAGGGACACATCCCCCTAGATCAGGTTTCTCAGAGCCTTGTTGAACCTGGTCTTAAAAACTTCTAAGGATGGGGCTTCCACCACCCCTCTGGGCAACCTGTTCCAGTGTCTCACCATCCTCATGGTGAAGAGCTTCTTCCTAACATCTAATCTGAATCTACCCACCTCTAGTTTTGATGCATTACCCCTAGTCCTACCACGGCCCGACATCCTAAAAAGTCCCTCACCAGCTTTCTTGTAGGCCCCCTTACATACTAGAAGGCCGCAATAAGGTCTCCTCAGAGCCTTCTCTTCTCCAGACTGAATAACCCCAACTCTCTCAGTCTGTCTTCACAGGAGAGGTGCTCCAGCCCTCTGATCATCCTCATGGCCCTTCTTTGGACACATTCCAGCACATCCATATCTTTCTTGTAATAGGGGCTCCAGAACTGGAAGCAGTGCTCCAAGTGGGGTCTCACGAGAGTGGAGTAGAGGGGGAGCTTCTTTAGGACTTCTTTGTGCATCTGCACAACAGTTCCTTGAGCTCTTTGAGAAACACAACATGCATCTTTTCCATGTTTTTTTCAAGTGTGGTTTCCTTCTTTTATTTGCTCTTCTTGACTCTTATTCATACCATGAGCTGGTGATATAAAATTGAGCTTCTCCTAAATTACACCAGATATGTTGCCTTGAGTATTCTGTGAAGTTGTAACTGGGTAGTTTGATTCTTTTTTTCCTTCCAATTAAGACATTTGAAAATATGTAGTTTTAATTATTATTATCATTATTCAATAAAAAGTGAAATGCATTGAAATACAAGATTCTGTTCCAGTATGACAGCTTCTGCAGTGTGGAAGAAAATAATCTGCATGGCTGGTTTGGTGCAATATGTTGTGATACCTTCAGAAGCTACAATGCAACTCTTTAGACATACAGAGTATTTTAAGTGTATTTCTCTTTACAAAAGTTTAACCACAGAGCAAAATTATTCTAGATAGTACAGTGGAAACATTATGCAACAGGAAAAGAAAAAAAAAGCTTCATTGGCTGACTGTTCATGTGTCTGTCAGGCAGACTATCTCAGCTGTACAAACTGCCTGTCTGAAAAGCTTACAGAATTAACAAGGGTTGTTTTTTTTTTATTTCAGAACCATGTCTTAAGTCATTTGCAAAGTGCATAATATTTAGTGTTAGTGTTGAGACCATAAGATAAAATTAAAGTGCATAGTCATGCATATGCAAAGTTGTCCAAAATTCATATGCATCGTCATGCCTGAGCTTTCTAAGAAGGTTTGATAAAACAGCACAATTATATGTGTAATTTATGCTAATGGTTTGACCCAGAAGTTACCTCATGCTTCTGTGAATATTAACAAGTGTCCTATCACAAGTGCATCTTTGATGCTAACACTTGAAGCTGGCAAAAAAAGCTATTTTTGTAGCAACTAATGGAGCTTTCTAATCAATAGGCTTTTTCCTTCAGACCTTCCCTGTCCCATCCAGTATCTTTTAAAATACCAGGAAGCATATATATTAAATGAGTTACAGTTTTCTCCTGAGAAAATGTAATTGAATCCAATAGAGGTGGTCTAAGGGCAATTGAATGATCAAGGGGAAAAGTCTCGATGAATAATTAGGCATATTTTACTGTATCACAAAGTAATTAGGTTCCTTCACTGCAGCAAGAAGAAAGCTGATTCTTGTTAGGAGGATTGGAGATAAACTTTATTCAGGGTGCAAACCAAAAAGTTTTTCTGTCCAAATACAGGAAGCGAGACATCTTAACCATGTGGGTGATGAAACCGTTCTCTCTGAGGTGTGAAGACCAGCTGCTCTTCTGTCAGCATACATTCTTTCTAAGAATGTCAAAAAGAAACATGCCTATTCACATATTTCATAAAATAAGGTTTTATTTGTTCAGAGCAGGTCTACAGCATAAATAATTCTAATATTTGAAGCATAAGAGTTTCTGAAGACTTAAGAACACATTTCGTGTCTGAGGATATCAGTATAGAGCTTTTCAAGAGAGCTTTTACACCTTGCTTTTCAAGAGAGAAATAGGCAGCCACTGAGAGATGGGAAAGACCTCATGGTATAGAGCCATTTCAGCTTTTTCCAGGTTTGAAAAACCATGTGGGTTTCACTGAGAAGAGTGCCTACGGCTGGACAACCTCTGATAAGAACAGCCTGTTTTCTCACCTTTCACTGAATTAGTTTTGTGTATTTTGCATAATACTTTAATTGGCCTTAACCTGATTCTTTTTCCATCATAAAGATGGTTTCAGTATTAGCAAGATATGATAATGCAAGACAGTATTTAACTGGTTATGTTAGTAATGTCCTTAATCTTTGCTGAAGCTAATGGTTTTCATCACAGCAGGAAGACCAATAAAAGACAGCCATAGCTTGTTATAGTTGTCCCTTCTACTGCCCCTTCTACCTTAGATTTTGTGGTTGCAGATAACACAATATATTCTATAAATTTCTTGACCTTCCATAAGGTCTCTCTGGGGATACATTATTCTGACCAAGGTAGGTTGTTCTGAATTCCTAGAGGACATGGAAAAACAACCTGTGAGTGACATGGAGTGGTTGCTTTAATGGATCATGGTAAATAATCCAATAAAGGTTCTACATTATTCCAAGATATACCAAGTTGGTTCCATGAATTTTAATTCTTTCCATTACTAATCACATGGAAAGGTAAAATAAACATACTCCCTAACAGGAATTGTTTCTTAACATGCATAATAAAACCCTCTTTTTAAAAATACTGTCTACTTTATATTCCACTTCTTTTCAATCTCAGAAAGGAACAGGCTCTGACTTTACTTCTAATTGTGTTACTGCAAATATTTTAGTCAACATAGCCACCTACAAGCAAGTAAATAGTTCTTAGCACATGAATGCATGTGGTGTTGAATGTAGGAGGTAAAATACCTATTGTATCTATAATACAATTAAAAGATCTAGTTATTTATATGATAGATGTATTGCCACTCTGAGAAGAAAAACTAAAAATGTTTTGTCACTGCAATTACTTTTCCTTCTTTGCTGCAGAGAAGGGAATATTGGTTGCCATTTTCATTCTCTCCTGTTTTAGAATGGATTTGCTTTTAATTTGTTTTTCTGAAACCTTATATTCAAGGGACAATGACTAGAGAGTAACGTATTGTGAAATCAGAGAAATTAATAGTATAGTTAAATGTTCAATCTCTTCTATAACCTCTGGACAATTTTTTCCCCAAGTCAGACTCAGCTGACAGTGAATAATGTTTTTCTAAATGATTTCTTGCATTACTGACAGAACAAATTATGCCTTGATTGCATGACTGTTGGGAAGTACCATCTTCATGGCTAAGTACCAAAATAAAGGAAAAAACAGGGGGCAGTGGAAAGGTAGGGGAAGGGCAGTCTCTCAGATTCTAGTACTGCATGGTTCTTTGAAGAACAACTTTTCAGTGTTAATATTTCAAATAACAACCCCTGCTAACCTCTATGTTTCTGTAACTTGAAATCTTATGAGACATTGGAAACATATATGATATCTTGGGGAAATGTTTTAGTATCTGGAACCAGTCTGTATTGGAAGTGATGGAAAATATTTGCAAAATAGTTGCAAAGCTCTCCCATACCCCAATACCTTGATCATCATTCCTTGAATGTTTAATGTCAGCTCTATTCCTGAAAGAAAAATACAGTGCATGGTCCACCCTCTGTCTCTTGTTGCTATGTCTGTGGTAGCCAAAGCCTCAGAGTGGCACAAACCTCTAAGCAGTAAAAAGTGCTGGAGAGTTTCTCCAGGTTAAAACCAAGCTGACAGGACTGTTTCTTTCAGTGTAGGTCCAGATTAAAAAGTGTTCTTTACTACAACTACTTTACAATGCTACTAATCTGAGTTAAAATAGTAAACAAATAAAATATGCAAGAATGTTTTTTATACACAAGTCTGATGATAAATCCTGGTTTGTAAAAGCTTTTTTACAATGATTCTGACTGGAATTTATCTTTCCTGATTTGCTATATGATCAATCTGAAAAGGAAGTCTTTCTTCAGCCCCTGTAAAAATGGCAGGAACAGGTTGGCAGATACAGCAAATAATTAATGCACTCTACTTTTCTTTCTCTCAGCAGGTTGCCAGCATTGAGGACTGTTGGGGAGGAAGTTTCTCTAGGTAGTAATAAATATAATAGTGAAGATCCTGATGGCTGCCCTCTCTGACACAGAAATGTTGCTTTTTGCTCTGTTTTGGTGACAGAGAAATAAAAGGGGAGAAAGTGAAAGGTCCTAGTAGTCCATTTCCTAAAAAGTTCAAGTTGATACATACCCAGGTCAAGTGTACTTACCTTGCCCTCATACTTGGCCAGAGAATGAAGCTTATAATGCCTTTTTTTTGTCCCTTTACTGAAGAAGAGCAGGTCTGTGGTGTGGTGGCGGTGTTTTATCAGTAGTATAAACTCTGTATCAATTTCTTGTATGAATTTACCTGACTATCCATTTTTTATTTCTTGGAGACTGTAGCTGCATATCTAACTTTTGCCTACACAGGAGGGAAGCAGGGGTTTTCTGTAACTATCTACTTGATTTTCTCCTTCCTTGACAAACTTTGGAGAAATGGTCAAACTTGTTTTTCACTCTGAGATTGCACTAGTTTTGTCCTTGATTGTGATTAAATTTGCGTGTATGTGATTAAGTTTAACCTTCTCCTAGATGCCAGCAATAAAGGGGACCAGGTTCAGGCTCACTAAAACTCTTCTAAACATAAATCCAGGTGGTAGAAGACCTTTTCCAAAGCTGCCTCTGCTCACTTTTGGTATTGGGAAACTAAAACACTGCCTCTTTGAATGTATTCTTGGTCTCATTTTCATTCACACATAATTATGTATTTATGCTTGGAAATGGGAAAAAGAAGAAACTTTTTGTTTGAGATGGGAAGGTAGGAGAAAGTAAAATATGAGGAAATGTGTCAACCAAATATATAATAAAAAAGCAAAATCTCACCTGCATTCAGGAATCTGACTTGCATTATTGATACAACATCTAAATTCTTTGGTCTCATTGAATCATACAATAAAAGAAACCTCTTTGGCAGGTTTTTGGCAGGTCCACGGCAGTATCCCACTCTTTCCTTCCCACTCTGTGCACTCGCACCGCCAACCACCATTGAAAGGTACAACAGGCGTTTGTGAATTTTTGCAACATTCCTAATCTGGCTCTCATAGGCTTATTCCAGAAATGGTATTTAAATAGCTAGATGGAAGCAAGAGAAATTTTTTATTTGTCCTCTGGACAAAGTCTCTACTCAACGCCCTTTGATGCAAGGGCAGATCTCTCCTGAGCTTAAGCTGTAGGCTGGTTTGGCAGTCTGGATTTTCTTGCAGAATCCCTCCCTCTGGCTGGTTATTTTTTGCAGTAAATGCTCTTACATGGTGCTGTTCACTTTGAACTTGGTCAGTGATGCAGTAGACCCCTGTCATCCTTTTTTTCCTTTGATTACTGAAAAACACAAAATAAACTGTCTCAGATCAAGGTGACCCACTTGCCTCTTCATAAGTTTTGTCAACAGAAGCACTCCAATATTGCACATCCAGTCAGAACTTGAATTCCTAGTAGTACTACAAAATGTCACGTGTGGAGCTCTGGACAGCTTAGTCACATTAAAATTAATGGTATTGAGACAAAGTAAGTTGATTTTTTCCTCCTAGAGGGAGAGTGTCGTTCTGTCCCCCTAAACTTTGTAGCACCAGACCTCACATTGGTCAGAAATAATTCCTATTCTGATCTATAAAGAGGGTCACAAGTCCAAGCTTTTCTCTAAGACCATTTAGGATTTTTGAAGTTTCCTGAAAAATGGCCCTGAGATTAAAGGGAAAAGGTTTTTGATGAATGTTTCTCTTCCTGCTTCGAGGACTTTTGATGAGTGTGCTGTGAAAGCAAATAATTCGTCCTGAGCATGTTGTGAAAGAAAATTATGCAAAAAATAGTCTTTGAACTACAGTGTGTTTTCAGTTTATAAATAAGACTTCTCATGGGAGAAAGAGGAAAATATGTTTCATGTTTCCATGAGACAAAGAGGAAAATAAGCTCAGGATCTTGATTGCTAAATGCAAAAATTTTAGTGGAAAACCTTCCTTGAATGAGCCGGAGATCAGATCTTTGTGTGGATTTGGAGGACCGCTTCCTGACCTGCTGCTACTTCGGTAATTTCACATAATTAACTTCAACATAAATAGCTTTTCCTCCTGGATGAAGTCTCATTTCTTGCACAGTTCCTTTTTCTTAACATTTTAATCAAACTAATTGTGACAAGCAGTGTATTTGTATAAATATTTAAATGTCGAGCATGAGGATTGAATTATTTATTCTGCAAATGTAAGCTTAATGTAACTATCTTTGGGAACCATCTCATTCTCATATGGTTGTGCAGTTTGGTCGTGCATGCTGTCTGCTGAATTCTATGTTTAATGTTGCAAATGGCTCAAATAAATCATATTATTTGCATAAGCGCTAAGCAAGATGCCAGAAGAAACAAAACACAGGTTATCTTGGTTTAGCACATGGAAAACTAGTTATCTTTCTAAATTAAACTGTCAAGGGACCCCAGTTCTCTGAAAATGGGTTAACAAAGATACAGATGATGTCATTCATTGTCCAATCTTGTCTCATGCACAAAGAGGCATATGTTCTGAGCTGGAGAGAAAAATATCGTATTGATGGCAGATGCCAAGCTGCACAGGGAGATGCTGAATCTGAAACTCAGAACCAGATTTTCCTCTGGTATGATATTGCAACTTGCAGTGTTTCTGCACCATCACTCTCAGGGGAGGATGCAGAACAGTATGAAATAGTGCGTCCCACTGCATAGATGAGTTATTGCTCTCTAGGGAAAAAAAAAACCCCACCACTAAACATGAAAAAGCTACCACGCCGAAAACCAAATTGCAGCCCAGGAAGTGGGTGGCTGGTAGAGTCTCTTGCTTGACTGCACACGTTAAAGGGTCATTTAACAGTGCATAAAGGCTTCTTCCTTACACTTTCCATACCAAGCCTCGCTTCATCTGGCCCCAGCTGCTGCCATCCTGGCAGTGGAGGTTATGCTCTGGTTGCTGCTGCTCCCCTGAACATCAGCCACTAAGCTCAGAGCTGTTTCATCAGTCATGCTTCAGAGGCGAGGCAAGGAGGAGGAGACTAGAGAGGAGTTTTGATGGGGTGAATAGGGTTGGTGGCATCGATACAAATCAGTATTTGGTGTGTTTACTTCCATGTTCATTAGGCACTGCGTTTCCCAGCAGCAAAGTGTCTGTTATTACTAGACAGTACCTTGTGCATCCTTACTTTTATGCTGCTATTTTAGTGGGATGGTGGCAGGGAACTTCAAGGATATTAGTGAGTGAGCTGAAACAGGTTAACAACAGTAAACTCCCAACTCAGCAAGAGCAATAGAGAAAGTGATTTCCCCCCCTCATATCTATTCTTCCTTTAAAAAAGTGTGAAAGCATTTTCCGAGGGTAGGATTCAGTTGTTCACCTCCCACTGACGGCTCCCAGTGCTGATAGCACCTACAGCACATTTGGAGAATGCTTTCATTTTCAGACTTCTTAGACATGCAACAGAGCTCCAGCAAAATAATTCTATTCTGCTTTTGAAAACGCCTTATTATGAAGCTTTTCATGTTTAAATATTTCAGTATGTCAGCACTACTTCAGACAGGTTTCCTGCTTGATGTTAACATTGACAGTCTTCAGTGGGAAGAGAATTATAAGCCCAAGGAATATCGCTACAAAAACCAGAGGGTAGACATCAATGCCTTCTGGGCTTCTCTTTTTTCTTTCTTTTTTTTTTTTTTTAATTATTTTTTTTCCCTCTCAATAAAATCTACACAGATTCTCAGCTATCCCACTCAGGGACCTAAAGAAGCCGGTTTGCCTGAAGATGGTTTGTTGTTGGTTTGCAGTTTTATTCACAAGCAGCCAAGTTTTACTACATTCTTACTTTTTAAACCCAAAAAATTTGCCCTAGCACTTTTACTCAGATCAAGTATTACAGATAGGAGTTATTTTTAATTATCCCTTGCTCTTCCATATTTCACTTGCCTCTGGAAAAAAAAAAAGGTCCAATTTTATCAAAATGAAGCGCATCTGAAAATGTTACTTTTGTCAGGGTTTTCTAGGACTTAATTTCTAACTTAAAATGACACTTACCTGTCTTGGGATAAGTCGTATTTCACAGCTTAGGTTATTTCTCTGAAATGTGAGAAACCTAGGTGCACGTGTTGGGTGTACGACGATGTAGTCCCTGTGTGGCTCACATGCTTTTTGGTGGAGAAGTGGTCATTGTTCCTCTTTTCATGAAAACTCTAAAAAGTTTAAGAAGGAAGATAACTTTCAAAATGCTTTTGTGAATTTTGTTTTTCCATCCAGCTCTGCCTGTCTCCTTCAGATGATTTAATTCTCTGGAAAGAAATGGTGTGAGTATTTCTAGAGATGCTTCTGGGCTCGATGACATCAGTTTTACTATGTTTAGCAGAACTGCAAAAGTTTAAATTAACAAACCACTTCACTGTGCTTTGGTGCTATAGCTAAATCAGCTGTTTTCAGTGAAGCATTGCTACTTTTTTCCCCCAAGATTTCTTTCACTGACAGGGTCTCAGCAGGAGAAGACATATTTAGTGAACAGGGCAGAACACAGCTAAAATTTTACCATGTCACAGTTTTGGAAGGCCTTTATTTCTCTCTGGTATGGATGCTGATCCGTAGAGTGAATTACTGAATTTACTACAAAGATGCCAGTTTTAACTGTGAAAAAATCCAACTTGGTCTTTGGCAATTGACCTCTATCAAAGGAAGTACCTGTTTCAGTTGTGTGTGTTGTCAGAGGACACTTTACAATGCCCACAGCAGCATTTCAGGGATGCCAAGAGTGTGTACAGACTCTGAGCACCCCGTGCAGAAGGCTACACCAAGGAGGGAGTTGGTGCCACCTGGGTAAAGCTTTCTGTAGCCAACTTGGCTTTTCTCATTAGGGCCAAAGACCAACTCCTCCTGACTTGACGGGAGCAGAACACCTGCAGGATACCTCCCTTATTTATTCCTGCTATTTAGCAGTTAGAAAACTGCCTCTTTGTTTTGTCTCATTCTTAAGCAATTAAAAATCTCTGCTACTTAATTCTTATCTATCTGGAGACTATTTTCATTGGAAATATGCAGAAATTAGAGATTTGCCTAGTATTATGGGACAAGGAAAGTACTCAAACTTCTCCACCCAAAGCTACTTAGTGAAGTGGAAAGTGTTCTGCTGAATCTTGTACTATTTCAAACGACAGCAGTATTTTTCTGCAGTATGTGTCTCTGGTATTTGTGGGGTTTCACTGAGGTACTGAATTTAAATATTCACTATGCTTTACTGTGGAGGCCAAGATCAATTTGTTGAAGCTTCTATTAATGCTTTTTTATGGAAGGAAGTTCTCTATACATTAAAATAATAATGTAAATATGTGAAGTGCCGCAGTTTGGCCATAATGTTGAAGTTGCAGAACATAGTTGAAGACCCCAGTTGCTTTAAAAATTTGGAATACTGACTACAGTTATCTTGTTAAAAAAAAAAGTGGAAGATTCTGCTTAGCTTATGCCAAAAGTGTTTAGGTACCTAGTAAAGCAATCCTTCCAAAGTAAACCAGTATTACTCTTATTTTATATAATAGTAAACTGAAGTAATAGATGTGGAGGTAAAAAAATCATTTTGATGGCTTACAGAGGAAGGTTTTGCTTGCCCAGTTAGCCTGTCTATGCAGCATCTTTCTCCTCTGGCCTGCAGCTTGTCTGTCTCAAGCCACTTACAGATTATGGCTACCCAGAGCAGCAGTCCGTGGGTTTTCTCACTTCTTTTACCTCACTTCTTGAAATCGGGGAACTGTTAACTTCAGCTGGGTCTGAATATGCATGAATGATGACTGGCAGACATTTTTCAATGGGAAGGAGGAGGTTAGGAAATATGACACAAGCTTTGGAAGATGCAGTTCTTGCAGGCTGTGTGCTGCTGCCCTCATATCTGCTTTTAGCTCAGTTCAGTGACAGCCCCTTGAGGGAGGGAAGCTACTTACTTTTATAAAAATGAGAATATTTATATTTTGCTTTATATCTTTCAGTTTTTAATTTCTTGCATTTTAATGTTTTCTTTTCATGTTGTATATTTATTTAATCTCTTGAGAAAAAAAAATACATACTGTTGCCTGCTAAGACGCCAACCAATAAAGCTAGTTTAGCTAGAAATTTTTGATATAGGTTTTCCTTTAAAACAAATAGGTTTTTCAAGCTTTCTGTAGAATAAGGAGGTAATTCCGTAATACAACAACATGCTCCGTAATACCAAAAAGGAATCTGTAACTTACTATATTGCCAGAAATTAAACCCAGTGTGGAGGTGGTAAGGAAAATGTGGTTGCTTTTGTAATGTATGCAGCTTATATGACGTTATATGTCATAAGACTTTGTGACTGGTGAAGCTGAAGTAAATTATAATCACAGAGAAATATTGCAGGAAGCCTTGAGAACAAGCAAGGCTTTTGGAGGTGGATGAAGGAAACATGCAAATAAACTGAGCTTGTGTTTGGGGATTGTTGGTAAACAACAGTTGTCTTACTCAAAGGCTAATATATTATTATTTCTTCATACCAAGAATTTAACACCTTCACTTGAAGCTATGTTGGGACCCTTAGGTGTCTTGCATGACAGCTTGCAAAATTGTGAGATTTAGTTCTTTATGTTATTTTGATAAACTATGTGAAAGTTTCTCAAATGCTAATATTGAAAGAATCAGAAATTAGTGTCTGGTTCAGACTATTTATTTGTCTTACAAGTGTTAAACCAACATATACCTGTCAAATCTTCCAGAATACTTAAGGTTTAGGTTTTTTAAAAAAATCATAACTGCACTGAAGTGCTGAAAAGCTGGTTTATTTTCCTACAAGTAGATGGAAAATGCCAAAGTTCTGAAATTTAAGTGCTTATTTATATGCAGTGCTTTTAGTATACATTCCATTAATTTAATAGAATGCATTCTATGTAAAAGTGATAGCTGAGGTGACTGACGTTACCTAGACTCTTAGGAAATGTTAAATCATGAGAATAAATTCATTTAGGAAGGAAAGAGTGAGTGACTGAAGCAGTTAGACACTGTTAGATGCTCCAGTAAAGATTATGTGCATAGCAAGTAGTTTCAGTTAACATCTAAGCTCTGACATATCAGGATTCCTGCAATTTCTGCACTGGTATCAGTTCGAATTGTGAAATTATCAAGCATGATAGAGGAAAGACAGAAATAATGAATTGTTTTTCTGTAAGGAAAGCTGTGAGGGTGTCAGAGCACTAGTGCCACGTTAACCATAAATCAGAGGGGAAGCTAAACATCAGCTAAAAAATAAAAGCATTTTTCTATCTGCAGGTTTGATAACTTATACGAAAGATATTCAGAAGACTTAACCACAAAGCTCTGAGTCAGTGACAAGGTTCAACAACTCTGATACTAATGATGTGTGTAAGAGAGATAAAAAATGCAATAGGTCAGCATTTTTGTTTGCTTTAAATGTAAGTACAGGCTGATAGAGAGCACTGCAACCAGTTAGCTCATCATCAGAGCTTGAAGACATCACAGGAGATGCCATCAGTAAGATATCAGAGGATGAACGTTTACTTGAGTTAGTCAGTATAATCTTATGAAGAATGAGACCTGTCACAAAAACATCAGTGTCATTTAGTAGGTGTTTTTAATAATACTGTGCATATTTTCTAGATTTCTTAAGCTCATTATAACTTCAACTAGTTTTCCTTTAATGACAGAGTTCAATATGGAGGCCCTTGGGCAAAGAAACTGAAGTTTCAAAAACTTTGGGTCTTTCTGTGTTTAATCAACATTTTTGAAAGCCTGAAGCTGCTGGACAATGTTTTATATTAATTTGTAATTAAAAATAAAGGAAAAAAATGTGAGTGTTTTTACTTAAAGGCATAACATTTCAATATTGTGTTAGATGTATCGGTATAATCTAACTGATAATATCTACTAGAGACTTTATGGAAATCAGTTCTTAATTTCAGTTTAAAATTAATTGCATTCTAGTCAACTTTTCCTATTAGATATGAACTGAAACAGATATCTCAAGTGAAGATGTATTCAAGAGTTTCTTCTTTTGGCCAAAATGCTTCTTATATTAACTTATCTTCTTATCTTTCATTGCAAACTGTGAGAATTGTCATTTGCATATGCTTTGTCAAATGGACACTCCTTGGTTTGTTGGCACAAAGGGTTTGTCTGGGAATAGAGGAAAAGTAGTACAGAGAATATCTTTCAGTTATTTAGAAGCAGACACAGCGGCCAGTAAGTGACATTGAGTGCTTGAATCTGCATATTCTCCCACACACTGAACCATGGCTTGGTACCAGGACAATGAACTATTCTCAAAAACCTCACAAGTTTTCTGGTATAAGATTGAAAGTGAGGTAACTGAATGGAAACACAGTTAATATGATGTATTAGCAGATTGCTACACATTCATTTTGTAGGATGCAGCTCTGTAATTTTTTCTGAAGATCAATAAAACATAAATTAGTGTAGAAAAGAAATTTTTCTGAGCATTTCCTGCTGAATGCTGAATGCATTCCTTTTTCCCATGAATCAACATCTTAGAATATTTTCATTAAACAGCCATGCTATATACGTTTAGGTACCACATAATAAACCATTAGTATAGATTCTTGTTTATAGTACACCAGCTGGCAGTATTTATAAGGGTCTGTCTGATCTGTGTTGATTCATGAGACAGTATCTTTACTCTGTCATGCTGCTTAGTCTTCAAGGTGTTACTATCATATGAGAAAGGAAGAAATAGATTTCAGGACAGTGTCATGCTTCAGTAATATATCTGGTTTTTAAATGTTTGGTATTCTCAGTAGCCTTTATATTGAAAAGCTTTAAGAGTTAATTCAGAAGCTCCCTATGGACCAGCATAGGTGTGTAAAAGATCATGGCCCTGAAAAAGAGCACTAGGAAGATATTGGCAAAGAAACTCAACTCCTAGTAAAACTGAGCAAGAACATTGCACCTGTTGTGTTTATCCTTTGTTCATTTAAAAATAATTTTTCATTTAAAAATAAGTTTCAACTTCTCTATCTCATGTGCTTCAGAGATTTCTTGAATCTGAAATGTCGTCTCTGAAGTTTGACTGTCTGAAGTCAAATGTCGTCTCTGAAGTTTATTAAAATCATTTGGGTGATTCACTAAGCAAAAGCTCTGATTATGCCCACGGCAATGCAAGCATAGTTATTTACCTCCTCATACATTCTTTTTTTTTTTTCTAATGTTTAGCAAACTTATCTGAAATAATTTGGAAAATAGCAGATGAGTTCGGAAATGTCATCTTGGCTACCCTGGAGCATGGGTCTTACAACCTGGAGCTTTTTGAGTGAGTTTGTACACTGAAAGAGGCAGGAAACTCTCCTAAGCCAACCCAGCCTGCCCCAGCTGCTCTGAGGGTGGCTTTTCCCAGCTGGCTGCCTACCTCTGTCACTTTTTTTTAAAATGTTTGAGTCAGTCAAAGAGTAGGAGAAAAAAGTGACTCATGATCTTCACCTTAAGTGCAGCCCCTTTGAGAGGTTAGGTCATCCTGGTGTCATCCACAGCCCCTGAGGCTGAGACAAGCATCTTTTGGCTTCTGTTCCCCAAATGTTCATGTTCTTACACTTGCAGAGATTTCTCATGAGATGATGCTAGAAGCCACACAGTTAGTAGACTCAGATGCTATACCAACATGCATATATTTATCTATTTTTAAAGTATGATGTAATAACAATTTAATTCCAGAATGCAATTCCATTTTGAAATATTGAACACTAAATCCAGAAAATCTTTGGAATATGTAGGTTCTTTGTATGATTTGTAAAAATTATAGTTTGTAAGGTTTTTTTTAGGCTTCAACTAACACACAAGACGAAAGAACAATGTATGCATAAATGAAAAAAACAAACAAACAAGCTGTTAAAACAAGAGCCTTGAAAGTAATTCCAGGAAGAACTAGCAGTGAATGTTCTCTTATCATTCAGTGGTAATTATTAAGTTAGGAAAAATTAGATGTCTGTGACCTACATCTAGATATAACCTGTTTGTACCACCTGTTTCATAGAAGAGACTAGCATAGTACAGTTCCCTCAGACTATATCAGGTATTTACAAGCCTGAGTTTTTTTCCTTTGGAAAACAACCATGCTCTGTTTCAACAGGTCTACTGCTTATTTATAATCAGGACCTCACCTGCTCACTTGCCCAAAAATAATCTATATTTTGCCTGTGATTCCTACACTTGAAAGGAAGTGAAATGAATTCTAGTTCACCTTAAGCATCACCAGAGTAATGCTCCAAATATTGTCAGTGATTTCTGAGTAAAAACAATGGGATAGTGTGCTTGGAGCTTGTGCTCCATCCATTCCTAATTCCATTATAAGCACTTCCACCTCTTCTTCTGGGTAACTGATTTACTGCATCTTTGCCATATGAATTTATAGCATCTTTGTTCTTCTACTTCTGACATATTTGGCAGAGAAAATTCACCTGTTCCAAAACTGTGAATTTATCCTTTGCACCTGCATTTAAAGGATTTAATGCCTGCAAGCTGGAAAGCCAATATTAGCTTGGTTACTGTGGTAACAGACTCATTTTCAGCAGCCTGTAATGAATGCTGCTAGAAGCAGAGCTGCTATTCTTGAATTTTATTTATGTAAATGCGTTTTAAACACCTTTCTCCTATGCCATATCTCTTGCTAATAATCTCCAAGTACGAAGGTACTGGTATTTGAGGCTTTCTCATAAAGTTCGGATTTCAGTGGGGCTGTTCATTTGGATGAAGTTAAAGTAAATTCATATGTTTTTTCAGAACTCTGGCCTATCACCCCAATTAATACTGTACTGAAAGCCTATGCTCAGAACAGGCTGCTTCACTGAAGCTCTGTTCTGCTTCTCTGTTTTACAAAAGGTTGCAGATTAAAAGACCTTATGGCCTCTTGGTTCTTACCCACATTTTTTGAGAGACAGAAGAAGCCTGCTCACTGATACCTTTGATACTGGGTATATATTTCAGTTTAATAATTATGTTTTTGGAGACAGGGACATTGTTCCCTGGATTTCTTGTAAGGTAGTAAGAACTCTTTAAATCTCATCACAAAAATATTACAAGGATTTCTTATAATTTGTAAAGCTGCCAGTACCTTTATGAGATCCTTTTGTTTTCTTCCTCAGTGCTTGGCTGTCTTTGGAATCACAAGTATATTATTTGCACATGTTTATCCATTCAGAAATTGTAGTATACCAAGCTTGCTGGCCTGCTCTTCCTTGTCTTGCCCCTTGCCCTGGGTGCTTTTGTTGTGTTAAGGGGAGGCAGCGTTACTACTTCCCACTTCCCCTTGCATGAGTTCAGAATTTTTTTTAAGTTTATTCATGCCAAAACCTAAAGACAAAGTTTTCTAGGCATAATCACTTTGAAACAAGAACCAAATATGTTAGTAATCAGAAATAAAAATAGTACAGAGCTTAAAGCACTGGTGAAAAAAAAAAGAATTACAATATTTGCTGACCACTAAGTCCTTCTTACAGAGACTAACTTATTTTCACTACAGAATAGCTGAATAAGGCAAATAAAATCCGCATAATTGTCACAGTCATAGTTACTTTCCAATATAGGAACAATCCTTAAGGGGATTTATACAAACATTACAGATAGTTAATGATGAGAGAATGATGAGGGAATGAATTAGCTCATCAGCTGGGAAGTACCTCAGAGAACATTCCATAACCCACCACCAGTAGCTTCCCAATGAACTTGGAATGACACAAGCCTGCCCCTCTGAGGGACACAGGATGGGGCTAATATGACAGTTCACCACAATTACTCGATCTTTAAATAACAAACCTACCAGCCGTGCTAGTAGCACCACTACTTTTTCCCTAAGTGCTGTGAAAAGTTTGCACTATAAGTTGGGATGATCTCCCTATCATTTAAATATTTGTCCCTAGTATTAAGATGTTGTCTCCTCCAGCTGCACCTGAAAACAAGCTATGAGAACATAGAAAAAAAATAGATATGTATGAATTTGAGCATGGTTGTCTCCAGGGCCAACCCCAGCTCGCCTTCTTTCACGGTGCTGAGTCTCTCAGAGTCTGTAAGTAAAGTAGGTGGAAGGAATTGAAGGAGTCATGGCTGTATGACAGCATTTAAGCCATGCTTATTGTCACACTATGATACTAACTAAATTCAGGCTTTCTACTAAGTACAGAGATGCTTTGTCTCTCTTTCTTTTCTTCTGGAAATCTCTCAATGCATCTTTTAAGCTTTTTTTTCCCCTGTTTCTACAACACTCAAGTTAATGTGTTAATTTTAACAGACACAGCAGGTGATATAAAAAAATAGAGTGCCTGTTTTTCATTCTGCAACCATTGTCTTTTTTTAAAGTACTACTAGATATTTGTTAGAAATAACAACAAATGTCAGACGTCTTATTCTGTAATAACATCTCATTATCTACACTCTGAAGTTCCCATATTAACTTTTATATTTGAAAGGGAAAGATACTTACCAAATAGGTTTTTTTTTCATAGCTGGGGGGACTTTTAGCTAATCCTAGAGCAGCAAATTGCCGAAGATTCCTCAGCTGCCTTACACTGGGCTGTAGCATGTGTGGATTATGGATACTAAACTGCAATTATGTTCAGCTTTCTTCCAGAGGGTGATGTTTGCTGGGTACAAGCACACAAGTTCAGTGATTTGGCATAGCTGGCACTGCAGCATGCAGAGTTCAGTGAAGGGAGAATGACCTCTGGCATCTCCTGTGTCCCTACAGCAGCTGGTTTGCTCTTACCCATGTTCTGCAAAATGCCATTGCCTGCTGGCTCAAACAGCTTTTCAAATACGTAAGATAGTGTGTGATGATATAGGATGTGTTTCGTTATTTAAGGCAGAAGAATGATGGATATTGGGCTTAGAGGGCCAACAAAGCTCTTCAATAAATCCCTGGTGAGAGGAGAGGGCTAACAGGTGTTTTCGTGTGCATATGGAGAGCAGCAGAAGAAAATGTATCAGCAGTACCTTCTCTTGGAGGGATCAGTGAAAAGACACAGGGTGAACAGATGTCTCTGGCTCCTGCAGACTTTTGCTAATTTCTCTGATGGGACTGTTCAGGACTAAATTTGTTAACAGACCTCGGCACAAAGCAGCCTTCGCCAGAATAAGCCTCTGCTTGTACTTCCTCACTGGACAAGGAGGACAAAGTCTGGTCTGACAGGAAGGGACAGGAGCTCCAGCTCCTCTACCGCTGCCATTCCTTTTTTATTTTTGTCTTGCTGGCAATGCTGTTGTCCTGCACTGCTGACGTACTGTGTAAAGCTGTGACTGTATCACAGGAGTTGTTTCCCATGCAGTGCTTCAAAGGCCCAGAGAAAAAGAGGCTGGAGCAGGGCAGGCTCCAGGGCTGTACTGCTGCTTCTTTATTGAAGTTAGTTTTGGTTTTCGTTCAAAATTTTAAATTTTACTAGGAGACAGTGCACAGTCTAATCTTGTTCTGTTGCTCCATGTCCTTGCCAGACTGTACTGTATTGCATATAAAAAGCCAAAAAGCTGCATTGATATGTGATTCCCCAGATAAAGCTATCTGAAAGCACGCTGCTTCTCGCATCAGAGTTGAATAGATAGTGAAGTTCATGTTGTAAATGATGCCGTTCTTCTACTCAAAACAGAGATTTGGATCAGGATGTGAGGGGAATAAGGAGTGGTTTTAATACTCAAAAATATTTAACGTTCGTAACAATCTGTAAAATGTTGTGCTTCAGGGAGTATAAATATCTTGGGGTAGATAATAAAAAGGTTGTAAATGTGTTTGGAAATTATGAATTTGAATATAATCTTGTGTGTAATTATTGGGGGTTATCATGCAATTAATGTGGACTTCATGAGGAACTAAGGTAAGGGAAAGACAATGAAGAGGCCTCTCCTTACCTGTGCCTATTCATAGAATTTTCACGTATTCTTAGTAGGCTATTTTTATTACCCTCCTGCTGCCTGTAGGAAAGTGCTTCAGAGAACAATTAATAGCATTTGACTTCACTTTATGTGTTGTTTTGTAAAAGTTTTGCAATAAACAAACTGATTTTTCCAATGTGGCACTTAGCTATTTTGACTCCAAAGCTGAAGTACAGTCAAACAAAGCCTCACAACTTCTTTCAAAAGGAGAATGAGGGGAGAGTGTATTTCCTTGTTAATAAATAAAAACCAAATTGTGTCCATTTTTTAATTTTAAATCCCTGAGTCACTACTGGAAATTAAATAGTTTTATAGTATTGGTAATGCCATGGTTTATATTGAGTAAAGGAAAAACTGATATTTTTGCAGTGGTTTCCTCCTTTGTGTCATTGATAGCAAGAGGGCATGAGGTCTGGTTTGTTTTTTGGTTTGTTTTTTCCCTTGCTTGTTTTTAACTGGTATTGATAGAATCTGCTCAGCAGTGAAATCCATTTCTCCCTTGTCATTGCTATGGGTGTCAAGATGACCCCAATCAAGATTGGCCTGAATGAATCTATGTCTATTACAGCCGTGTTTCCAATTGTGTTGCTGGCATGCTGTAAACAGACATGCCTGTAGACCTCTTTCTGCTTTAGTATTTCTCATTGACATGATTTATTCTTAAACATCCTTGCTTTAAGAAAGTGGTCTTGGATCATTGCATCCACCACTGGTCACCACTCCTACCAAAGAGAAGAAGCATCAGTGCTGGATGCTGCCCAACTGCCTAGCTAGGCACAGTTGATATGTGGGGCACTGTAGCATGAAAGCCATCTCCAGGGCTTCACTGCAAGGTTACAAGGAGCAGCCTGTGGTACTCACTAATGCCAGCCCACAGAAAGTTTACAGAAACAGCTGTAATTTTTAAATTCAAATAGTGCTTGATGTTAAATTCTTAAGGGAGTATATATATAAAAAAATGTTGCTAGCTTTCAATATTACCAATTTCTTGTATTTCTTTTCCCGATGAAGAATTCCATCACAATGACACAGAACAGCCATGCTGTTTATTTTAAAAGCTGAGAGTGCATGTTTGTAAGCAATAAGGATAAACGTTCAAGTGTTAGCAGTAAGGCCTCCACTGCAAACTGACGGTTGAAAAAAAAAGAAATAATACTCCTATATGTTTCAGCCTTTTTCTCCCCAATTCCAGGTTTTCTGGTGATAAAGCAGTATGTATTTGTAAAGCAGTAATAACCCCCTACTTAATGGCAGGATATACTTGAAGAAAAAGATAATTTAATATTAATACATTTCCTAATGAGCTGTATGCCATAGGGAAATCGAGCCTAGAAATGTGAACAATTGATAAGAGACTTGTATTTTCTCTGCCAAATGAGAAAAATGAAATATGTATGTAAAAGACCCAAAAATGGGACTGTTTTAAAAATAGGGTGATTTTGTTAGAAGGCATTTGCTTCCTCCCTCTGCTGTTTATTTTATTTTAGGATGTGTTCCACAGTTTGCACCCTCACCTTCTGGAACTTGTACATCTTTTTAATCCAAATTGTTGTAAAGCATATTTAGTGCTTTGAGTATTAATACCAAGCTACATTAATCATCTAAACTTCTACTAGCATACTGTAAATGATTTAAAGGAATACTAACTCAAATCAAATCTGCTCACTTAAAAATACTGTATTTCAAGCACCTCACTGTATAATTTTGATCAGTTTTTTTGTCATCCTAGTATGGTTTTGTTGGTGTTTTATTTGTTCACTTTTCTGTTTTCTGAGAGAAGAGAAACATCTGCAGCTGACCATGCAGGGAGAGATGTAAAGCTCTTCAAAGGCAAACATTTCTCCAAAGTTCATTTCAGGCTGCTTGGATCCTTCCAGAGTTTGCAGCAGATTTTGGTTCAGTGTGCTGACCAACAGTGTGCACACACGGCAGTGTGCATCTCATATTTTAGTCGTATTACTTGTATGCTTTGTCACAAGTTTGTGCTTCCTTTCTATCGAGCTGACTTTGTATTGCTGACTTACAATTGCTGTATTGCAACACTGACTTTTGGTACTCTAAAGCAAATACCTCTTGTGAACAGGTTCACAATGGACCTTAAAAATATATTGGCGTATGACCAACTGGAGGATGGTCATCACTGGCACCCTCTATGGGAGCATGGCTGTTCTTCATGTGTGCTCTCTGTGCTTCCTGGTCTGGATTTGTGCTGAAAAGAAGGGCGAGGCAGACTGAGGTCTTCTCTGTTTTATCTCTGCCACACATGGCACTCAGACTTGTGTCTTAGAGCATGATGATGGTCTCTGCTCAGGCCAGAGCTGTGGTCACTTTTTTCCTAGATGGTATGTTGGGCATTTTCTTCTTTGGGACTGATTGTGGTTACCTAAAGGCAAGTATGCAGGCAGTTATATGTAATACTGTTAAAATTACTTGTTCAAAACGAAGGTCCATCTACGTCTGTTTGCCATCACTCTATTATAGGTATTTGGGGAACAGTAAGAACAGGGTGGGCAGGTAGGGATACTTTTCCTGAAAGTTGTTTTCCAGTGACAGACAGTTTAGGGGCTTTCAGAGTCAGAGGCAGTATATTTTCATAGAATCATAGAATGGTTGGAAGCCACCTTAAAGATCATCCAATTCCAATACCCCTGCCATGGGCAAGGACACCTTCCACTGGACCAGGTTGCTCTAAGATGGCCTTGAACACTTCCAGGAAAGGGGCTTCCACAACTTCTCTAGGCAGTCTGTTCCAGTGTCTCACCATCCCCACACTGAAGAATTTCGTCCTCATTTCTAAACTAAGTCTTTCCTCTTTCACTTTGAAACTGTTACCCCTTGTCCTGTCACTATGCTCCCTGATAAAGAGTCCCTTTATCCCTTTATCTTTCCTGTAAGCCCCATTAAGTACTGGAAAACTGCTATAAACTCTCCCCAGAGCCATCTCTTCTCCAGGCTGAACAACCTCAACTCTCTCAGCCTGTCCTCAAGCTGAGAAATTTTTATTTACTTTAACTCAGAATTTGTGTCTGAGAACTGATCAAATCATTGATCAAAGCCTTGATTTATCTACAGTAACCAGTGACACAGAGCTTGACCACTTAATTTTGTTTCTTTCATACCTGCCCTTTTCTCAGCTTCATTTAGTGCCAGCTCTTACACAACTGTTTTCTTTTTACCTTTTAAGCCCTTATGCTCCTCACCCACAGTAATATTGTTGTCGAGGGTGAAGAATCCTAGTTTATGTAACATTTTAAAGTAAATTAAAATGCTGAAAATTTTACACTATTTTCCAATATTCTTCAACAGAATTTAATCTGAACTTTCACTCCAAATCCACAGTGCATTATGGGAATGGAAGCAATCACTGGCTGACTTTGGGGGTTGTGTTTTTTTTCCTCTATAAACTGTTTGCTGGATCTGAATAATGCTTTTCTTCATTTTCTTTAAAAGAAAAAACCTAAACACCACCCCCCTCCCCCTAAAACAAGAAAACTAGTTATCCATTCTAAGCAGATCTTCTTAAATTTCTTTTTCCCTGCATATGACATAGATTTTTGGCAGCATCATTAGAAAACAATAGAGGATTAGCTTTCTTTTTATGAGTGTTCATGTATGTATGAGTGTGCATGTGTAATAATTTTCTTTTTTCCAACAGTTGCCATGGAAAACAGTACTGTGTGGTGAATCATGCTTTGACTTTTGTTGAATAATGTCATTCTGCTTATTTTACAGAAATTTTAATTACAAATATTTGTTGCAAATTAAAATGTTAAGAAGTGGGATGTATGCTTAAGTGGAGTCTGAATACACTGTAAAGGTGATATATCATCGAATCACAGAATCAGAATACCAGGTTGGAAGGAACCTCAAGAATCATCTAGTCCAACCTTTCCTGGCAAAAGCACGATCTGGATAATATGGCCCAGCATCCTGTCCAGCTGAATCTTAGAAGTGTCCAATGTTGGGCAGTCCACCACTTCCCTAGGGACATTATTCCAATGGCTGATTTTCCTTGTGAGAAATTATCCTCTTGTGTCTAATCAGAATGTCCCTGGGAGTAGCTTGTACCCATTACTCTTTATCTTTTCCATGTGACTCCTTGTAAAAAGGGAGTCTCCATCTTCTTTGTAGCCATCTTTTAAATATTGAAAGATGATGATAAGGTCTCCCCGAGCCTTCTTTCTCAATGCCGAACAAAACAATTTCTCTCAGCCTTTCCTTATATGGCAGGCTCCCTAGTTCTTTGGTCATCTTTGATATAAAATTCTTTGTAGTAAAAGTGGTATGTAGGAAGAGTTGGGAGCTGTAGTTTCCCTGTCCATAGGACATGTCTGAATTTAAATTCATGGTGTTCTGCAGCAGGACAGAATGTTTAGAGATGAGCTGATGAACGTGCGTCAACAGTAGAATAACTAATAATCTAGTTGAGAAATAAGATAAAGATTTTGCCATTTTACTGTATTTAGTCATTGGATCAAAAAGAGCCTGGTAATCAACATTCCCTGGAGTATGGACACCAAGGTTAAGAAGTACTTGCTATTAAGTTTTGCACCAAGTGCATATTGTATGGGGTCTCCATATTCCAGATGTTGACCTTGCTGGAGATATTATTTAAATATTACTTTGCTAGGCTTTCTTTTCCCTCCTATATTTTTTTCCTCTACCTCCCTCAAAAAAAAAAAAAAAAACCAAAACAAACAAAAAAAACATTATTGTGAAAAGTGACAAATGTGTTCCAGTCAAATGTTTGGATTTGGCAAATCTTTATTTTGATGTCTTTTCACATCTGCTCCCTCTTTTTTTTTTTTTTTCTCAAAAAAAAAAAAAAAAAGAAGACAGTGTTACCATGCACTGCATGGAGGAATTGCTGACGAGCCACTCTTAGATCATTAAGTGAAATATGCAGGAAGTGGAAGAAAGCTCCTAATTTCAATTAACATTTCTGAGTAGGAGCCAAAATAGTTTAAATAAAAATAATAATGAGGAATGGAAACCTGTCATTGCAGCCTAGGATTTTGCAAGTCAGTTCATGGTAAATAAACTTTTAAGACTCCATCAATTATTTTTATCATTTCCCATCAATTCCCTTTAATGTTCTTAACATCAAATCTGATTTATATCAGCTTTATAAAAGGACAAAACAAAACCAAATCAGGATCTGACATAGCCATCTTCATGTCGATTCCTTCTTTTCTATGTAATTTTTCTTTATGAAAGTTGTTTCATGAAAACCTTGAAAATTTTAGTTGGATTAAGAGATCAGAACTGTTGAAAAGTTGTATTCATTTTGGCCTGTTAATTCTTTTTTACTCATGTATGATGTAAATAATTCAGTAAGCAATTGGTGGTTATCCAAGTAGGGAATTCAAGTGGTCCTAACACTTGTGACAGAGAAGCTGGGGTAATGAGAGGTGAAGATGCGTATGGATAAAACAACAAATCCCTGGCAGTATGAAATGTGATTCAATGTCTGAACTGCAGAAAGTCTGTGACTTAATTTCCTCTAGAAAATAAACCAGATCCAATTCTTGAAAGATGTTAGTCTTTGTCTTATCCCTCACTTAAGGTAAAAACTGTTCTTTGTCACCAGAAAAAAAGAAAAAAAAGATGAGAACATCACATTAATTTGCATTTTAATCTTGTTTTCTCTTCACATTTTAGTCTTTTTGTATTTTCTTCAGTGTTCTGCTCCAATTTTTAATCATATGAAGCAAATATAACAAGAAAAAATTATTGTCTTTGTTATTTACAACCCATCTTTGGGATCTGAACATACATGTCTTCCTGCATCCTAAAACTATAGTCCTAAGAACTATACAAAACATATAATGGAGACTGTAACTCTGAGCCTTGTGCCTTCTAATTTCATGTCCTTCATAATGGTCTTCACATTACTCTTGTTTCAGATAGCTCTCCTGTATCTGATTTATTTTTCCCTTATTTACAGGAAAAACTTTTGTGATAATTAATGATGCTTGTTTTCAAGTCTTCAAATATGGTATGTCTCAGTGGTCTAATGGCAACTGGATTTCTTGTATTAGTATTTTGCATTATTATTCTAATTACTTGCTTTTCAGCACAAGCTGAAGTAAAAAAAAAAACAATCAATAAAATGAACAGAATCAAGCATTATGGAAATAAATAACTGTGATACACTGAACATACCTTGAAAATTTGTGAACTTAAGCAGACACAATTACTTGCATCCAACTTAATCCAATGCTGTATTAACTAGATTAACAGAATTTGTAGTAATTCATCTCCATATAGGAATAAAACAGAAAATTATACAAAGTAAATTCCATTTTACTTTTGTATGTTCAATATCTTCCTGTTTTCTGAAATATTTTTAAGGCCTTTTTTTATGTGGACTGTCTAGCCCATAGTTTTGTTTTATATTTCTAAATGATTCAACAGTTAAGTGTTATATATTCCTTGATAACCTGAAAATAGCTGATTTTAAGATTTACAGATTTTTTTGAGTATATGGTGGGGTCCTTGTTTTTATGTCCAAATTAAATTGTTTCAACTGTAAGTAAATAAAAAGAAGTGCTGGTGAGTTTTATTTCTTTTTTAGCAGCTCGGGTATGTATTGATCAGGTTTGTTTCAGCTTTATGGTAGTATCAATAATATGTCTTGCATTCCAGGTTATTGGATCTTTCGCAGAGCTGTCTTGTGTATCATAACATTTTGTAAATGTAACTGGAAAGGTGCAACCATTCACTGCCTTAGGCTATTTTGAAGTTTTGTTGCTATACTAGTGCATTTAGACAAAAATAAAAAAAAACCCCACCACTTGCCTGGGCAGATTTTTCCAATAGCTGATTGTCCTTGTGAAAAATTGTCCTTTTGAGTCCAGTTGGAATGTCCCCAGGAGTAACTTGTACCCATTATCCCTTGCCTTTTCCGTGTGACTCCTTGTAAAAAGGGGACTCTCCATGTTCTTTGTAGCCATCTTTTAAATACTGGAACATGGTGATAAGATCTCC
>JAVSBS010007952.1:0-16585 GCA_033124195.1 Coracias cyanogaster | reverse complement strand
CCCGAGCCGTCTTTTCTCAAGAATGAAGAATAATTGTTCTTATGAGCCAATATCTGATTTAAAAGTTTGTAATTTCCAAAGGTACATCCAGAAACTAATTGACACTGCTATTTTTTTTGTTAAGTTTAACTTCTAAATGCTTCTACATTATGCAGATGCCGTTTGACAAGTAAAACAAAGGTATAGGATAGGATTACAAGTCCACTTTGCTTTTGCTGTAATGGAACATCTGTTGGTTGGTTGGTTGGTTTGCTTCTTTGAGCAAATGCTTGTCTTCCATAGACAGGGTTCTTTGTTTTGTTCATTACATCTCAGAGGATTAAAGCCAAAGTTTTCTGCCAGAGATCTGATTCTTGTATTGGTAATAACATGTGGGTTCACCTATATCAATAAATTTAAAAAATCATTACAGTCTACCCTTCTCAAATGTTTTAAGTTTTTAACAATATTGTAGATAAATAATTACTGTTTTTTAAAACAGCCAAGATGTTTTTTTGCAGGGTTCAGTGGGAGGTTATAGAAACATTCTATTGAACCTTCACAAGCCTTTGTCTGTTGAACTTATCCAAAGTCAAGGGATTTAACCAGAACATCTTTTCTTCATGTTAAGGCTGCCAATCGTGTGTTGGGTCCATCCAACCTTGTGACAAGATTTTAGAGGTCTGAAACTAATTATGGATTAAAATAATTTGTACTTGTTGTGCTTTTTATTTTCAATTTGCCAAAAAAGCAGCTGGGGTGCAATATAGGAAAAGTTAGGAGTTAGTGACAATATTGGAACAAATATATACTGTCAAGAGCATGGTCTTCCAGAACAGCATGAAATTTTCAGCAGTATAAAGGTCATTATACTCTATATGCCTTAAGTACGTAAAGGACAATAACTTTCTCTTACTTGCACACTCAGGACAGTCAGTAAAACGCAATTTATTTTTCTTTTTAAATTGCACATACTTATTTGTCAGTATCCATAACCTATAAGGTTGTTTTTGAAGAGACAAAAACATACGAAACTTATGAAAACATAGGAACAACCTGGTTTTGAGGACTAGTCCCATGATTGTATTTATAGAACATATAAAATATTTATAGATACTTATAGAATATATAGGAATAATATGATTTTACCACAAGCAGAAAAAAAACTCCACCTTTTTTTTTGTTATTATTAATTAGATTTTTTCTGGGATTTTTGCCCTTAACTATGTTTAGCACCATTCTTTCCGAGCATTTCATCCACTCCTTTTCTCTTTTTTTTTTTAATACCTAAAAAGATATTTTCTTCAGATAGAAATGCAGAAGATTGTTTTATATTCAGCATTGTATTTTCATTAAAGTAATCTGGCTTTATTCCATAGATTAATGGATAAAGAGCTTTCTGTGGCTTCTCATAGTAGCTGCATGATTGTATGATCTATAGGAGATTGGCCTCTGATTTATCTCTTCCTCCTGCTTATTTCACATACTATTCTACATAGATGAGTAAATGCAAGCTTGAATTACTGTAAGTTTTCTTCATTCCGTACTATATACATTTAAATGAACTTTTTAACTGTATATTTCAATTACATGAAAGAAAACAGGATCACATGCATTTTTAACAAGCCTCTAATAGTTTTTTCTAAAAATACTCAATCATTTCTATTTAATAACTTGCTCTGAGGTTGTTCAAAAGTTACATTAACGGAAGTTAATCCTCTTAAATATGTAAAGCATCATCTCTCAATTTTTGCTCCAGTGTTTAAAGTAGATGCAAAACTGTCCTGTGTGATCTTGTACTGTATATTCAGCAAGACAAAAGTCTGAAGCACTAAATTCCATAGATTAGTAGATAAAAAGGTATGTGTATTTACATATATAAATTTGGCTTGTGACATGGCTTGTGTTTTTTTTCACCATCTCTGGAATTTATCATTGGCACTTCCCTGTCCAGATAGAGTGATTCCAAACTGTGTTATCAACAGCGCTTTTATTTTGGTGTTTCCAAGTTTATCTGATATCAGTAATCATATCTCTACTTCTCAGATGCAAAACCATCAGGTGATGATAAAATGTAAGCATCATGCTGGATGTGCTGAAGTTACAATATTGCTTGTAGTGCTCTCTGAATGCTATTACAAAACCTTACATAAGTGGCATATAAATGATGTGGATACTGTAGAAGACAACAATTATTTACTGCTGCATGTGATGGTGCTTTCACTCCTTTTGGGGAGGAGCTGGGTGTTATGGTGGTTTTTTGGAATGCTGTAATGCGTTTGAAATGTTTCAGACTGTAATGCTAAGAGGAATAATAATACTGAGTCACAAAAGTGAAGGTGGGGAAACTTAGAAATAACAATAACATTGCACATGAGAATTGTTGATATTATCTAGGACTTTTGTTTAAAATATGGTATGTATCGTTTCCTCCATAGATAGGGCAGCTAATATGTATTTCTGGACAGGTTGTTACAATAAATAATGGTTGCAATTCCACAGAACCTATTACACTTACCAAAGCCGTTGTCTTGAGAACATTATTTACAGAGTATAATTAACCTCCTGCCTTATCATGTTCCTGCTGCATGCTAGTAACTGCAACAAATAGCTCTGTTATAATTATCTTCCTGCACTTTCTTCCCTCTCATTTGTCTTAAAAATTATTACAAACTTCATAAAAATGTTTCCTATGTTATTTGCAACATTTTAGTTTTATCTTGACTTTACCGGAGTCATGGAGAATCATTTTGTTTGGACAGAGCTGTCAGGAATTTGAGGATACTATGACTGAGGGACTTATGCAGAGTTTTACCCTCTTATTATTACAGGCAGCACAGCTATCCGTTTTTTAAATAGTTCCATGTCAGAAACTGATACTTTTTCTTCTCCACTACTCTTCTGAGTAAGATGTTCTACTCTGATATTTGAAAGGTGTTTTTTTTCTTCCGCTGTTCATTTTCTTTTCCATAACTTGCATTCATATTTTCTTCAGCCAATTCTGTTTTAATTTTATCCTGAACAAAAGTTTAAAAGATCATGTACTTTTGAAATATCAGATTTCTCACAAAATCAAAATCCTTGCTTTCTAGAAGAGTAACTAAACTCTGTGTTGATTTTCATTTAAAAACAAAGCCTCAAATGATTTTTTTATTTTGTTTTTAATACAAGTGTGCAGGCTTCTTATCATTAAACCCATCATAGGGTCCAATTCCTCCTGCAACACACGCTTACAGGCCAAAGCAAAGAGCATGTGTGCTGTCTCTGCAATGATATCCACCTTAAATATTTTGCTTTAGTATGAATGTCCTCTCCAAAGTCTTTTTGCGGGACAAAGGTGGCAACATAGTGCTGCTATTTTTACTGAGTTTGCTGGGCATCTTCAGGTTTGGCTTCCCAGCTCTGGTTTCTAGAAGAGCTTTAGAGACTGAAAAGACATATCTGTGGGAGGGGGGAAAGGGGAATAAGAAATAGGTTGTAGAGCTGAAAAAAAAGCCTTGAAAGGGTGGAAAGACTAAAGGCAAGGGGTTATGAAGAGAGCAAAAAGGGCGTCATACCCTCTCCCTATCACAAAAAACTCCATGAAAACAGTAAAGAGCTTTAATATGTCACTTGTCTTGTAACCATTTGTTAACAAACAACAGATACTTGTTAACAAAGATGCTATTCCTGCATCTCTGGTAACACTTCATCACTGTGGAGGGGGAAATTCCAATAGTGATGTGCGTGACAGCTGTGGCTAGGACCCCAGATTTGGCTGATACTGGTGGGTCTGACTTCTGTCATCCTAGTGCCACTTGCTGGTTTGCTGCCTGACCCTAAGTGGCATCAGGGCAATGTGTAGGGTGGGCTAAACCTTCTGATAAATGCTAGTCTATAAGGATAGTGAAGAAGTGGAGGACACGGAGCCCTCAGATGCTTTTTCCTGAGAAGGTGGTTCTAGACTGTTGTCTCCCCAGCTGCAAAACATCAGGTTCATACCAAGTTTTGGAGGCAAAGCTTTTAAGGACTTCACAGGGATGCAAAATATACTCTGATTAATAATGTTTTATCATTTTGTATTCTGGACAATGCTCAGAAGTAGCAGATTAAGTGGCTGCTGAGCAGAAATATGTCTGACCTGTTGTACCACTTGGACTCTTACTTCTAATTCCTCATAATGTCAGAGCCAATAACTGGAAACAGGTTTTTTGTGTGTCTTTTCCCTCAATTGACTTTGGATGATGGACATGATATCTATTTTGGAATTTGACCAGTAGGAAACCTTTTTGGTATATAAAGTAAATGAATGTTCTTATGAGAAGAAAAGTGTCAGTTTCTTTTATTTTTTTAATTGCTTTTTTTCATGAGTGGGGATAGCATAACTGTAGATATGTCTTGCTTGTATGATACATTTTGACCAAAATGAATAACTAAATATTTTTGTTCTCTCTATTCTGAGAATAATAATTTTTTATCACCTGAGTAATTTTCACTCCCTTGTAAATTGATTCATTTTGTGGTAAAATTATGTATTTTTGAAGCTTCATTAAAGACTCTGTATTTTTGCTTTCTGTAGTAAAGAAGCAAGAAGTACTCTTTAAGCCTGAATTAAATGGAAGAATTTTACAGATAATAAAGTAATACACTTCTTACTTATTTTTATAATTGGGATTTTTTGGAGGTGAGGTTGAGAGGTGCTTTAAATGGGAATATAAGCAGGTATCCCTTCCCATCTTAATTGTGTTAGATTTACTTAAAGAGAACATCCAAGGAGGGAGAGAGCAATTACGAAAGCTGAAGCTGTATGTACAGAAGAAAACATTTTGTGAATATTCCTTTGCATTGCTCTGTAAACAATGCTTAGCACAGTGAGAAACATGGCCAATAGTAAAATACTTCAAATACAGCAAGTTCTTCTGATTTTTAATAGAAAAAATATAATTATCTGACAAGCTTCTGAAGTCCTATTGGCTTCAGAAATCCCATATAAGAGGCTTTATAAGGTTGAAGAAGTTGTATTCACATGCTTCACGTGACTTAACATGTAGTAGTTTCACATCAGGCTAAGTTAGTCCCGTGTGGGGACACTGTGTCCAGAAGGTTTAGTGTTCTTGGACATGCAGTCTCCTTGAAGTGTGGCAGCATAGTCCCTCTATGTCAATAACAGCTGATTTCCTCTTGTCTCAATTCAGGAACAGCTGATTTGTCACTCCTTCTGCTGCTAGCCAAGAGGGACATTTTCTCTGGGAAGAAGATGATCTTTCCGCTTTCTTTTTTTCTATTTTATTGTATTTGTTAAAAGTGAGCCCCTTTATCCTTAACCTCTATTAAATAATTTCCTACCAGTATGAGAAAGTTGATAAAATTTGGAAATGTTAATTTCATGTAGAATTTAGTGAAAAATAACTGACTGGGCAGAATCTGGAAGCTTTCTGTTTTCCGGAGCCAAAGATATAGTTTACAACAGAATAATTTGACTATATTTTACACTGCATTATTAAAAGTACCTAAATCAAGAGAATGTGCCAAAGCTGTGGCCTGTTGTGAAAGCTATTGATTAAGCTGAAATACTGGTTTGAAAAAAAAATATGAATTCATCACCTTAGGTTTGTAGTTGAGTATAAAAATTAAATCCCTAAAACCTGGATACAATCTTTTTCATAACAATGTGGTCTGCTGCCTTTTGATATTATTAATAATCATGTAATCATATCCATCCCTGTGATGATTTGTAATGTGAACCTACAGTAACCTATAGCCTAATATAACTCCTTGCATATATGTAAAGTACAGAAGAGGTTCCTTTGAATCAGCAGGGGTAGTGGTGGTGATGAGATTTAGCATGTAAAATGTTAGATAAAATTCTCAGCTGTTCTTCAGTGATGCTATTACTCTTCTTCAAAGTTGAAGTGTTGGATGTGGTGTGTCTTCATGTTACAGAAATTAATTCCTAGTTGCTATGGATGTGAATGTAATTGGTTGACTACAACTAGATCACTCGAAGAAGAAAGGTGCTCATTTGTATTTATTTGCACAATATTTATCTTTTGTGCTTCTAATTACCTATAAACTGGAAGACATTAGACTTCTGATTTTTTAGCTAAAATATTCCAGCTCATATTACGGAGATGTCCATGTTATTAAACTAGACATTTTCCTTTTTGGGTGGTATAATTTTTTTTCCAGGTTTCTTCACATCTTTTAACATGCAAGTGGTAAAACAGAAAAAGTGATGTTATTTTCAAAACTAGCTAAGACTCTCAGAGGTTTCTTTAAATTGAACTCCAAGAACTCATGTTATCTGGAGAAGTGCTAAGAGTCCTTCAGACTTTTCAGGGACCTCTTCAGTTTGCAGGATCTGACTCCTTGATCTAAGAAATGCGTAACCTCTTCAAGGCAGCGCCCAGTACTATGTCTCTTGAACTGCAAGGCAGTGTGTTTGTTCAGGGATTAGTTTTCCTCTCTGGTGAGTGCATAATGCTGTATTAAATCCAACTTCAAGTCCTTGCTGTGGTCAGAATATTCCAAATTCTTCTTGGGATAAAGTCAGACACTTGAACATCTGAGCAGAGTAATGGATTTTTCCCTGTCTAATTGAGTATCAGTCACCTGCAGAAACTTGAAGGAGGCTGTGAATTGTGTGAACTGAGATTTCCCTGGCTGTCAGCTGTGAGAATGGTCAGGAATGGAGATTACTGTTGTCCTTAAAAAATGTCTGTCCTCTACTCTTCTGAGGAAGCTCCATAAAGGGAACAGGAGGAGACACTGCTGGCTTCAAAAACTCATGTCACGCAGTGACAGGTCCCATTTCCTATGCTGCTACATGTCTTCTGGCTGTCTGTTAGTGTTCCCTGGTATATAAACAAAGTTCATATGTGAGAAGTAAGAGAGAAAGTACACGCCGCACACGTATGGTCATGCTGGGCTCTGCCATTCCCAGCTGCTTACAGATGTCATCTGTTGCCTAATGATGGGCAGGTTTAGAGGGAGCAGCATCACAGGGCAGGGAGGATTGCATACATCTTGGGGTTCATTTCTGGGAATATGGACAGCCTGCTTTTGGGCAGCTTTACTGCAGCAGATTTATCATATATGACTACTATGTTGACTGATATGGAATCAAACTTTTCTGTGTTTGCCTCACTTGTCAAGAAATGTTGAGACTAGTTGAAGTGGAAATCCATTCAAAATTTTTTCCGTGAAAAATTTGGTAGTGGGATGTGAAGCCAGATAAAATTATACTTCTTCTGAAGGACATCTGACCATGAAATTAAAATCTTCAACCAGTCTAATAACCAGTAATATATTATTTAACCCAGATAAATCTTTTGTTATACATATTAGGAACTATAGTGTTTTTTTCACTTGGTTAATATATCTTAATTTTTAGTAACTCTGAGTAAATTTAAGTGAACAGATTCTTGCTTTGTATCTTAATTTGCTTATATCTTATACTGTCCTTCCTTATCATTTCACAAAAGTTAAAAGTGTGTGTAGCAGACTGTATCTTTTTTCCCCTTAAGGTGTTTGCAGAACTGGACGTTATGCTGGAAAATATATTTAAGGTCCAAATTAACTCCAGTGCCATTAGGGTATTTTTTCATTTGGTGTCAGTGGAAGGAGACTGGGTTTCCTGAACAAGACTTTTCTTTTTCTAAGACACCAGTGATATTCCAGTCTTATCTATCAAAATACGACATCAGCTTTCTTGAAGATGCTAAATATGTCAGTTGTTAAGCATTCTGGAGAATCTTTTTTGGTACCTGAGTGGAAGCTGGGCAATTAGAAAAAATAATTTACAAAGCATTTCTTAATGGCTCTTTCTGAGGCTAGCATGTAGAGGAGATAGTATCCATTTATTCACTCATTGGAGAGCTGTAGCAGGACCAAGTGAATATGTGCAAATCTAGTCTGTAATCACTAGTCTGATGTGGCAAGCTGCAACAACTTTTGAAGAGTGAGTCATACTGTAAAAAGAAGGGGCTTTAAAATGTACAGGAGTCAGGTAGGTACTTCATTTTCCATGGAGTGTGTAGTTTATTTTTCTTTCCTTTTCAGCCCATTCTTGAGATTTTCCAGTAGAAGAACCAAGATTTTTTTTTTTTTTTTTTTTTTTTTTTTTTTTTTTTTTTTAAAAAGGAAATAAACAAGACATTTGTCATTCTGTACTATGTGCTGGACCCATAATAATTGCTGATGCAAGTTAGGTACCACTCAACAGCTGTCTGATATGCAGACAGAACAAAATGCCAGCCCTGGATTCAAGCTGTTACAGCCCAGCATAATGTGTTCTTATTGCTTTAGCACATAATATTCTTTAAATAAAAAGTTAATAAGCAATGCACTGAGGGCATATAATCAGGACTTCTACAACTGAAGTTATTCAGCTTAGCTCCTATTCTAATGCTTGGGGGGCTACAAGTTTTAGAAACAGCCCAGCTGTTGCATGTTAGAGTGAATTATTGTAGCATACAAAAAGACCTCAGTATTCACATAAAATTTGGCAACCCTAGGAATTTAAATGCTGTGTCTAAACACATAGATGTATTGTATAGTTTTTTGTAGATTCCAAAAACTATTTTAGGCAGTCAGAATAGGGTACTCTTGAGACCTACAGAAAAAATGTTAGTTTTAGAAAGACGTTGATGTGTCATTTATCTACCTGCTATGTGGATGTTTCTTTCATGTATTTCTTCTTTGTAAGACTAATTATACTCTCTTAAAATCTACTTTCAGCTCTTTTAGCTGTCTGCTTCCCTATATTAATTATCTTTTATTTTCATTTTTTTTATGCCAGTCAACCCTGACATACACACATACACACACACACACACTCTTATTCTGTTGTCTCCAGTTCTTTTCCATTTCTCCATGTTATTTTCTCTTTCCTTCAAGTGTCCTTCCTCACTTTGTTCATATGGGGGTTCAGCTTCTGTAGTTGGAACTCACACTTTCTCCTCCAGGTTCAGTATCTTCTCATCACCGCTATTGACTTTCATGTAAAACCTACGTGTAGCACACTATCTTCTCATCATGTTCCTGCTAATTTATAAAAGCTTTTACATCTGTTTTCTACAGAATTTTATCTTTTGTCTTTCATGATGACCATTGTATGCTATTCACTGAGGTTGGGTTTTTTTTAGTATTGTTGTATCAGATTCGCACTTTGCTGCTTTACATTAGAAAGTGTATCATTCATTGTGTATTCTCAAATAAAAATGTATGTTTGTATCACAAGCAACTCAAAATATTACAAATAAGTAATTGTCTTTATCCTGAGGCAGAACTAAAAAAGCAAGTAGTCTTTTTGAAGAAGTGATGAACAGCCACAACTGAATAACTTTGCATAGAGATTGTATAGTTGGATCTGTTACTTACACTGTTGTAGTACTACAGCAACCCAGTTATAGTCCAGAAACCCAGTGTGCTTTAAAAACTGAGAGCAAATTTGATTCATGTGCTCTAGCTTTCATAAAACAGAGAAATTATACTCTTCCTTGAATAAGCAACTCCCTTAAATGTGTCATTGCAGCAACTATAAGAGAGGTCAATTGTAACATGATATTATTGTAGTATTTCTTGGATAAGCCTGGTAGAGTAATATAAATAACTGTTTTTTTCCCTGAGTTTCTGGTGTTCTTTGCAGTCATAATCATATCCCATCAGACCTGCACTTATCTGCACTGTTGATGTCCTAGGGAATTCATGCTATCTTCTTTCCTTCCCCGAGGCACATTGAACATAATTGTCTTCGTGTGCAAATGGCTTAAAATAATAAACATGATACTGTCAAACTGTAATTATTTATGAAGTAAACTTCGGATAGCAAAAGGTGCTGATTTATAAATAAAATAAATTCATTTAATTATATAGCTGCATTTTTACAGCTGGTATTTTCTTGACACTGCCTGTCTACGGTACAGTGAGTGATTAACTGTTGTGACTAGAGAATAATTATTAATTATATTGCAATTTGTGAGCTGTTACATGCATATCTAATAACTTTGTTTGTGCTGTGATGGCTGTTGGGCCAGAGAAAGTTAGTTAACTTTCTAATCATGAAATCATGAAATGTCTACAGTGCACTGTAGGCTAAAATATGTGCATTTGTAGTGCGCTATCTAGTACATACGCCTGACTGGCTGAGACAATAAATCCTCGATCTAGAATCTTTTCACCATTATTTTCACTGTGAGGATAACAGTTAAAAATAAAAAGACTCTGAAGAAACAAAATTGCTTGGTCTCATGCAGGTTATTTGCATGTCCATCTGAAATGTATGAAAAATGTCTGATGACATTTAATAAATGCTACCATTATTGTAGATTTGTACTTTTTCACTTTTTTGAGCAGTATCTATGTAGGAGTAAAGGCCTGAAAACTGAACTCCATACTCTCATCTAGTAGGCAGTTTATTCCTTTCGTCCTTCCTTCCTTTCTTTCACCTCCAACATCTATGACAGTGTTGTGTGGTGATTGCAGTACTGCATCTCGTCATCTTTCAGAGACGAGCTGAGCCTCAAATAAATTTTCTGTCCTTTTTTTCAGATTTCATCCTGATCTTATTTCCTTTTGTCCCTTCTCTTAGCCAACAAAATAACTTTCTGTACAACAAGCAATATAGCTCCACAATCTTGAAAAGAGGAAACAGGAAGAAAATTTAATAATGGAAGGTATTAACAATCCAGCTGAATGCTACCTTAGTTCACTGGCTCTCTTAACACTTGTGCTTCTGAGCCTTTTGCTTCTGAAGGACAACAGGGTGTTCAGGCGTGAGGTGTATCACTTTTTGTACATACCTCAAAGATAGCTGAGGGGAAAAAAATTATATTCAAACTTTTGTCAACATTATTGGCCCATGTGTCACAGGTTTCCTCTGTCTCTTGGAGACATGGGAAAATTACATTTTGCTAGCTCAGAGCCTTGCATATTGTCATAGAAATATCCAGTATCACTGACCTCCTGGCACAACACTGTCAGTTAGTTGTAGCTGTCTCATTTCCTTATCCTACTTCTCATTGCCTCAGGTTTCAATGGTTTTTGGTTTTGTTGGTTGGTTTTTTTTTTCTTTTTCTTTAAATCTTTTCCCCTGCTTTGCCAAACAGACTTTCAAGGAAAGCAGGAGTTACAGTTATTTTCATGTGTGTGTCTTCTGCTTGATCTCACGCTAAAATGCAGGCTGCAGATATAGCTGGGCATAATATAATTTCAGAATTTTGGGATAAATTTCCATTTCTGCTTTTTCCTTGTTAAATCATTCAATGATTATTCAGTAGCCTTTTTTTAAAGTCTTTGTATGTTCTTTGGCTTTTTTTCCTTTTTATTTTCCCCCCAGGTATTCCAGCAGCTGATGTGTTCTTTACAATAGATTAAGCTATCCTTCATGTCCTCTGCCCAATGGGTGGTCTTTTTGTAACTGTTCTTATTATTTAGTCATTCTCTTTTTTTAATAGTCATTCATGCTGTACTTTTTATCCTGTGTACATTCACCACTTGCTAAACAGAGCATGTCCCAGCTAGAAAAGCCTGTCCCTGTTGCAGAAATAGCTTCTTTTCTCTTTGTTGCTGCACTGCCTCTTCTGATCCAGCATTATCACTGTCTTCTACTCAGACCAGTGGGATCCATTGTTCAAGAAATGACATTTATATGGATACAAAACTTTACTGGTAGGAGAACTCCCAAGTGGAATAGTTTTCTTCTGAGAAAATAAGTCTTTCTAGCAATTTTGAGGTGAATTTGCAAGAACCTTTAGGATATGGTATTTGCCACCGAAAAAATGTCCAGTTCAGGTTTTGATTATATATACTGCTTCAAGCAATATTTCCAGCAAGTTATATCCTTTGTATTAGGAAACCATCACTTCCCATAAAGCTTCTGAAAGCTTAGTAGAGCTGGCTGGGATCAAACATCTTTTTCTGTAGCAGAAAGAATGATGAAAATTTCTGTATTTAATTTCAGTAAAAATATGTTTATCTAAAATCAATGCTTTTGTGGTTTTTGCCAAAAACCAAATTTTACACTGTAGGAATTGCTTATATAATCTTTTAGAAAACTTTTCATTCTAAAGGATCTTCCAGGCATTACCAGTAAATGGTATCTCTCATTGCGCTCTCTGTGGGTTTCATGGCCATGAACATGGTTTTGGTGGGAAAATCATATGTATTATTTGGAATGAAGATGATTGAGTGCACACTTTATTGACCTAGGAGCATTGTGCTCATGTTACCAGCACTATGCAGTGAGATTCAGGCCTCCTTTGCTCTTCTGCACCATATACACTGTGCAGACTTTACTTCAATTAGTCTGGGCAGGCATCATGATTCTGACAGCAAACTGCATTTAACAGTGATGTAATCTGACTGCTAGGTCTATTAGGATATTCCCATTGAATAAAACGTTTATGAAAGACGGTGTTTTGAACTTATACTGGAAATCCAAACCTACTAGCTCTCTTCAGTGGCTGCTGTGTGTAAGCAAGACTTGACTGGCGCTCAGGGTGGCTGTGGGATCAAGAACCAAAAAAGCCAGAAATGCAACCCCATGCTGCAGATCCTGGTTATACTGCTTGTTGGAATTTCTACTCTGAGATCCTTTCTTGTCTGGAAAACATTTCTGTAGGTACAACAGCAGAGATGTTGTGTCCTGTGATTCTTTAGCAAGGTGCTGACTTTGAGCCTGCTTGAAGGCTCTGATTCAAGTAACCCAGCCATGAATGGCATATTTAGAAAGCCAGAGATTACTGGGTATTGTAGCTGTATCACTTGCCTGTATGCTGTAGCTATGGGATAGAGTTTGCCTTGTTCTCCCTAACCCAGTGGATCATCTGGTGTTGCTGTGTTCTCCTGTTCTCTTGTGACCTATGGCTTTTCAATCTCCTTGACTGTCATCAGCAAGTATCTTCTCTTTGCTATCCAAAAATAGAAGCTTATAAAGTATTTTGTAGTTACAGCAAGACAAATAGGTAATTTATTTTGCTTTCAATCTATTTTAATTTCTCTGTTCCCTGGGACTGACAGAATATTTCTATTTTCTCATGGTTTCTCTGACTCTCATTTCATTTTTCATATATGTTGGGTTATTTGATCTTCAGCCTGCCTTCAAAGTTTACTTCAGTTGGGTTTACTAATGAAAAAATGGCTTATAAAAGATGAATATTTATATTCATTCTTTTCTTGGATTTTACTGCTTTCATCATACTGCTGTCACCTCTTGCTCTGTCTGCTCCCTGTGACTTAATTGTATTGTTCTAAAGGACAGTCTAAAAGGAGTTGAAGAATTTTAACCTTCCTATGTTCAAATCTTTGTATCTGATGTAGATACATTTTCTATAAAGATATTTTTAAAATCACTCTCTGAAGTTTTCAAGCTTCCCAATACTGTGATAATTATTCCAAAATGTACAGCTTAATTACATTCCAGTTCCTATAGCTTAGTGAATGAACTGTAGCTCTTGTGTGAACTGATATAAAGAAGTGATTTATGTTTTTGTCAAAACCAGCTCTTTTATAATCAAGAACCCATGTTGGAAGAAACATGTGTTTAAGGTGTCAGGAAACTGCATTTCTAAAGCTTGTCCTGTTGTAACATTTGACCAGTTAATGCAAGAGTATCTCACTCCCTCTCTCCTCCCTTTTGGCTTAGTTGTCCACTTACACTGTAAGATTTAAATGTTTGTAGAAACAGTGACACAACCTGTAGCAAGGTATGTATTTCGACAGATATGCTTTCAATCTTCTTGAACTTATCTACAACCAGCTTTGATCCACCACTCTGTTTAGTAGTAATTATGTCATATTTGTCTTATAACTACATCATCAGCTTCTCTTTATATTTTTAAGCATTGAAGCTGTTTTACTTCTGTTGAGCTCTCTTATTTTAGGATAGTTTTGTTATCAAGTGATCTCTGAAGTTATTAGGTGTTAAGACTCCTTTCCAGTGAAATCATCAAAACCCACTTCTTAGAGTACAATAAATTTCTGTACCTCGTGTGTTTAAGATACAATTTGTCAGACAAGAAGGAAAGGATAGTCTGTATTTCAAAACTTGAATATCCCAAAATTTTCTGTGTGAGTCTCTTTGAGCGTGCCCATTTGCTTCTACACAGGCACCCACAGGAGTCAGACTTCATTATTTTTCTGAACCGGCTACTTCGAGATCAAACTGTTTGTGCAGTGTGTGTTTCTTTCCTTCAGTTTTCAGCATTATATATGAATTGCTATACCTCTTGATTTTCTTAGGAGCCATCAGATGTACTTTTGCATCTTCTCTGACCTAGACCACACTCATATGAAGAGTGTCTTTATTCTGTGAGAAAGGAAGTTTTTAGTAATACTTGAAATAAATACTGCTTGGTGCTGTGAAGATACTCTGTTGGGTACAGAAAAACCTCAGATGTCTCCCTGTTCAGTAGTAGTGTACTGGAAGCACTTCAATCTTCTAGACCAAAGGACTGAGGCAGCAACACCTCCTATATACAAAGCTGAGATTGAATCCTTGATACAGTTCTTGCCACTGTTGTTATCAAGAAGACTTACTGCTTAATTTGGATAATTTTGATTGAAGGGTTCCTAAGGCTGGCAATTAAGAGAAGCCTATCTCCCAGTTTCATTTCTTACCACTTCTGCTTGTTGTGTGGAATCTTGTTTTCTAGAATGGGAGTAGACAAGACATACAAAAGTGTAAAATTGCATACTAGTAATTGTGTTTGTCATAGTCTTGTTTTCTGCCATCTTATCTCCCTCCTTCTTTCCCCTTTTTACATTATACTGGCTTTCTCCATAAACGTATATTTCCTAATTCTACATTTTTTCCCTATTTTTTTAATGACTGAAAGGGGGAGAAAGGGTGGAAGTTTACTGTATGTAATACCCCTGTAATTGACAGTCTTTTTGCCTCCTGCTTCCTAGTAGGTAGATAACACTTGCTATATGGGATCTTGTTTTGTAGGGTGGAAGAAGAGGGAGGACTACAACAAACACAAATAGTGGTATGTAATTTTCCCTTTCTCCTTTGTCTCTCCCTACTTACCAGTCTTAACACAGAATATGCTCAATCATATGATGATGCCTTGTACTGCTATTTGCCATTTTTTTATAAAAACTCATCTTCCCATTTTTTGTTAGTTAATTGCCTCAAGCATTTTAAGAAAGAATACAAATGGAATATTGTGTACAACACACAGGTAGTGGGGCTGATTGTGCTCACTCTTGGCTACAATGTGATGGGCCTTAAACTGAGTAGGTTCTATATCACATTGCAACATCTGAAATCTTTTACTCCTCCATTATCTTTAAAAAGATTTAACAGGGTATTGTATGTGGGATTTTTGAGAAAACAGCTGTGATGGGAAGCGTAATCATCCTTCTAGTTAAAATTAAATCGACTACGTGCATATAGTGTGCTATATTTTTGAAAAGCTAATACTGTAGAGCTGATAGATAACTACTTCATTTTCTGGGTCAGGTTATATCAAAACATAAACAAAACTTAAATTCTAGTTGCAGAATCTTAATTAGTTTGAATGGCACAGGGAGACAACACCTATCCTTGTGTAACACAGATTTGCTGGAAGTTAGAGGGATTATTCTCACAAAATGAAGGGGAATATTGCTGCTAGACAAAGGAGTTGTGTTATTTCTATGTGTAAGACAGCGCTTTAAAAAGTACCATGCTGTGTAATTTTTTAACATTTCACTCAAAAACAGAGAAGTTATTCAAAAGATGTTGCCTTTTGGGTTTGGGTCTTTTCTTGTCATAAGGCTCATGCTTCTGTCCTCTTGTTGAAATGGTACAAATTGACAGTGTTTATCAGGCAGATATACAAAGCATCATAGCTGCAGCACAAAGATTATGGAAAAAATGCTTTACTGAATTCAAGAGGAACAGAGAAAAGCAAATGATGTGTCAAAAACTTGTTTCAAAAAGGATACCATCTTCATTAGACCAATTTTTCTTAGTGTTGTTCTGGGTTGTTGGTTCACTATTGACTGAGAAGGAATGTGTCTACCCAGTGAATCATTCCTAGTTTCTATGACACCCCTAAGATCTGCATAGTACAGCTACAGCAAAAAACAAGTCATATTTTCAAGTCCTGAATAGCTGTAATAATTATGAAACAAAAGCTGCATCTGTATTTACCATGATGATTAGAAAGCTCTTCCATTTCAGTTGAAAACAAGAACAAAACCCAGTAAATCCTCAACAGAGTAGTGAATCTGCACTGCTCTTGGTAACAGCACATTAGGGATCAGAGCCTTTACATTAACTGATCTGCACAAATTGTGTGTCAAGAAAGTAAATGGAAAAGTTAGAATAAACTTTATCTCTTTGAGACTGAGTAAAATATAATTTTTTTTTCTGTGAAGAGAAGAACCTGTTATAATGGATTACTTTAATCCTCAGCATGCTGTTGTTGTTTATGGAATGGTATGATGCCTATGGTCGGGATAATTATTTATACTGTGAAACTAGAAATAAAGGGGTTTGGGATGATCTGTCTGTGCTTGATCCATTTAAAAGGAAACCTTTCGTGGACAGATTCTTCCCAGACTAGAGTAAAACCTAAATTCACATTGTCAATGCGGAGCAAAAACTACTTCATCATGCTAAGAAATTAGTCTCCAA
>JAVSBS010007951.1:0-48944 GCA_033124195.1 Coracias cyanogaster | reverse complement strand
ATAGGATAGGAATGGAAGGGAACAGAACAGAACAGAACAGAATAGAATAGAATAGAATAGAATAGAATAGAATAGAATAGAATAGAATAGAATAGAATATTGCAGTTAGTACAGACCTAAAATAATTGTCAAGTCCAACTGCCTGAGCACTTCAGGGCTGACCAAAATTTAAAGCATATGATTAAGGGCATTGTCCAAATGTCCCTTAAACGTTGACAGGCTTGGGCATTGACCACCTCTCTGGGAAACCTCTTACAGTGATTGATCATCCTCTCAGTAAAAAAATGCTTTCTGATGTGAAGTCTACTGTTTGCTATGAACCTAAGGGCTTTGTGTGTATTGCTAACTTTCCTATGCTAATTTCTTACACTTTTAGTCTTATTCCTTCTCCCTGAAACTAGGTCAGTTACTTTGTTCTGAGGGCTCTTTGTATCTTTCTTTATCTGCTTCTACTTTCTCTTTTCCTCTCCTGGTTTTTTTATTCCTTTCCTGTTTTTCATTATATTGATACATGGATATTCTATGGTACCAGATATTTAGGGAGTTGGGAAGAACCAGACATGATGGGTACTGTTGTCTGAAGTGTGTCAGAAGTTTTCAGTGCACAACAGACAGCTTAAAACTATGAATTTTGCTAACTAGATACTAACACTTTAATAATATAAGCTGGTTTTCATCCACTTTTGCCTAGAGCTTCATTGAACACCAGCTTGACTCAAACTATCCACAAGTTTTCTCACTCATGGTTAGCCCATGGAGGATACCTTATAGTCTTGCTAATTCAGGCAGTTAGCTTTAATGAAATAATAGAAATACATTTTTTAAAATATTTTAATTTCTTCAGATACAATATGGGGAATTTATGTTAGAACAAAAAGTAATTAAAGTGGAAGACTGGCCAGTCTTTCACTGCAACACACAGTCTCCTCCACAGAGTTTGCTCTGCAGTTTAGTAATAGAATCACACTTTCCATATACAAGAAATTTTACTGACTTCCCCATGGACTACAAGTAACCAAACTAGGGATTAATTACAAATGGTGTCCTCCTTCAATCTAAAACATCCATATTATTAATAGCACAAATCTTACTACTCTTACAGTAATTAACTACTGATTATATATACATATTTTTAATAGCCAATTGTAAGGATAGTTACATTATCTGGATTATTAATTCTAGATTTTGCCAGTAATACAGCAAAACAATAGATTGGAAACTTGCACAAACAGGTTCGTTCTTTTCTTTTTTTTCTTTTTTGTCATTTGTTTGAGTTTTGTTGGGGGTTTTTGTTGTTGTTGTTAGGGGTCTTTCTGGTTTGGTTTTAGAAATAAGGGATGTTCCTGGAAAGTATTACATAAATTACTGTAGAATTTTGTTATCTTATATGACTGCCCATTCAAGATGTTTGCAAAGAGATCCCCTCTGAATCCTTTCAGTGTTTGTTGGAAACCATTAAAAATAAGCCAGGCTGTAGCCTACAAGGGAATACTTAATTTTCTTCAGTGTCTTCAGTAAGAATGTAGTCTTAAGAGACAGTGAAACAGTGATCTAAAAGTTTCCTAGAGTCTTAAAAATCAACTGAATATTTTCTTTCCTATCCCTCCTCCAAGAAAAATAGCCCTACAAAGCTCTGTATTCTACAATGAAGTGATATTCATGTGACATTCATTTTATGATCTTCTCTCATTGTATGATAATGCTTTTCTAGGAATTTCTATAATTTTTGATTCATGATCATGTCATTCACAGATATTGGCTGACCTAGAAAACCATGCACTTTTTAAGGATGACCTAGAATGCCAGAAGCTTATTCTGGAAGCCATGAAATACCATCTTTTACCAGAGAGAAGAACTCTCATGCAGAGTCCAAGAACTAAACCTAGAAAATCTACAGTTGGGACACTTTATGCAGTTGGAGGAATGGATAACAACAAAGGTATTGGAGGATATTTATTACTTTATAAAAGATAAATTTTGCATTTTCTTTATTAGAAAACAGGGAAATAACTTTCTATTCCAAGAATGAAGTGGGGTTCTCTAAATCAGTCAAGAAATACTGCCAAGACTTTTGGTCCAATGAAAACCTACTGATATTTAAGGAAAAGTATAATACTGTTAGAGAAAATAAAGTGAGTTTTGAGTTTGTTCTTTGTTTAAATTTATTATATTTTCCAGAAATAATTTAAACAAAAAATCTAGTGACATTCATTTACCTTACTTCTAGCTTTCCAGAAGTTATGTTTCATTTAGAAGTCTAATATGTACATACTTTTTCTCAATGAAAAAAGCAGTATATTCCATCATTAAGTACTTGTCTGAAGTATTATGGATGATTCATGATCTTCTGATGCAAAAAATTATCAATCTTCTGGACAAAAAATCTAGACAGCTATCTTAAACTAGATTACTACTTTGTCAACAGCTAAAGGAAGGTGAACTTATATTGCAGTTGGTTCACTAAATGGCTCTGATGTTATCATCTGCAAAAGGACATTGCATGTTTTTCCTGTAAAGTTACACCAATGAGAAAGTTGTATGACATCTGTGCTTGTGTGGAATAGAAAGATTGAGAGAACAGGAAAATGTTGTGGAAAGAAGTAATACATATGTCTTCTTATTACAGCTGTGGACTGTTTTTGTCCTTTCAGCATTTATAAATGTTTGTGTAGCTAAATGTTAGGCATGAATTTCCATGGAACATTGCCTTAGGATCATAAAGTAACTGAAATACAAATTTCCCTCTTGGGACTAATATCAACAGGCACTTGAAGTATTCAGGTAGTGGAAATGATCATAAACCAGATTTTGATGCAGCTATATTTGTTCTAGCTTACTATAAAGATCTTTTCCTCATTCATGTAGGAAATAAAAATATAGAAATGTTTAGGAAGACAGCACAGAGCGTAACACCGTTGCAGCATCAACATGCAGCCTATTTTGGAGATTCAGGTCAGGCAGAAGTGGGGTTTTTTTGTAGCAGCAGGAGAGAAGACAGCATTACAGAGGCTCAGCCCTCTTGTCAATGAAAACTGACTGAAAACAAAAGGATAAGGGCTTCTATACATTTACAGCAGATAAAAACTGCTTTGAGAGAGGGCTTGGTATGGCAGAGCAGCATCTGCATATTAAGAGCCTTTGTTACAGCTGTTACAGCCATTTTACTGACAACTTGGGATCTGCAGCTGTGCAGCCTCTACTTGCACCTGCTCAGGTTATCCCTCTTGTGATGCTACTACGTCCTTGAATAGCTTTTATATCCTGTGACTGCTTTTTTCACTTGTCAGTTCAGGAGACCTGAGTGCTGGTTGCATGTTTTGAAGGCTCACTGAGTTTATAAAGCACGCCTCAATACTTGGACTTTGAGATAATTCTGATACTTTATTATCTTTCCTCAATAATTAGTAATTAACTTTTTTTCCACAATTTTCTCCACTGAAATGCTAACATGGGTGATTGTGATTCACAGTGATGTATTTTTAATGCCTCCTGGTGTTTGCTACCAAATATGAAATACTTACATGTAGGAAATAGATGAGTTAAGCAAATTAGCAATTTATTAACTAGCATATAAAACAGTGGGTAAGTGGGTAGGTGCTAGTATTATGGAAGTATTTGAAGGTTATGTGGCCCATTACATAAAAAGTAACCTAGCACACTAAATCAAATTTGTTTTGAAATCTGTTCTATAGTTATCTTCCTTCGCATAAAAAAGGGGTGATAATTAAACTCCAGCAGCCAGTGACTGGAATTATGCCTGACGTGAAAAGTTAATGCAGCTTAGTACTAACTGGATAGAATTAAAAGGAACAAAGTTAGATAATTTTGTAATTTTAATTTCCTAAATGTACAAAACCTCATTTAAATCTCTGTTTCTACACACCTTTTATTATTCATTCACTTAATTTAAAAGGCACATATAAGAAACAAATTTTCTCTATATGTTTACATTAATAGAATAAGATGTATTAACAGATTATAGGTGTGTGCTTCTGACAATATTCCATTCACTTTACCTATTCACATCATTACACTGACTTCTATAATTTGAATTAGCAAGATTTAATCATCTAGCAATACACAAAAGCTGTCTAAGTTTGCAAATAAAGGAGGATACTAGACGGAAATAAAGGAGTAAATGCAAACAGTGGACATACACCAGTTTGTAAGAATGGTAAAACACTGACTTCTTGCAGCCATCTTGGAATCCCAAATGCAAACAAAATCCATGCGATAGAATGTGATGTCTATGGTTTACGTTAGATAGTGCTATGGAATATTACAATGAGGAAAATATACTTGCACAGCAAGACGAGATTAGTATGAACAATTGAGCAGTGTAATATTGATGGCAGAATAGTGGCTGTTCTCTGATTAGGTGTTCTAACCTGTCTCACTATGTAGCAGGTCGAATAATAAGGGATGAGGAGAATCTGGAGAAAAAGAAAACAAAAGTGTCAGGGTAACCATGATCCAAAAAGATTGGTATGTATTACTTTTTTAATAATCCTAGATTAGTTCATTGAAGTCCTAGATTAGTTCATTGTTTACTAAATCAGTCTTTAAGTAAATACAATGGAAAATGAAATGAGAAATTACATGAGCAAGAAACTCTTCCATAAAAATGTAACAGGTATTAACAAAGAGAGGAAACATTGATATATACTGAAACATTGATATTATGTGTTTTTCATTAATCTTGTGACTAGCTATAAAATCTGTTACAAAAATTGCTTTAATAGTAAATAGATGAGACATCACTAGTATATATTGAGCAGTATTAAAAGTCTTTTCATTATTGTTTAGATTTTTTTAGAAAGATCTTTGATAATATCACAGATCTATTAAAAAAATTCATCTCCTGAAGTGTGAAATTGTGAGGTCTCCAGTCATTCTTCCTTAAACTCCCATGTTGCATACTTTGCCTTTTCTTTATTTCTTCTCAATCATTTGTAATAATCCTTTTTTCTTTACAAATATGGTTTATAAAATGTGGTTTATAACTTATATATCATTATTTCATAGGAATGTGAAATACATAACATAACTTCGAAGTTGCTCTTTTGCTCTGATAAACTTTGAAGATATCCTTGTTTTTCTGGGCTTTTTTGTATGTTGGGTTTTTTTTTTATTTCTAACAGGACATTTCTCACAGCATGCTTCACTTAAACTGTCTTAGTTTTTTCATTTTATATTTTTCATTCTCATATAGGCATACTTTTAAAGTACTTGAAATATCAGCTAACCTGTTGTAAATACTGTAAATAAAGGCAAAAATAGAGAGACATCATGATTTTCCTCTTAGGTAACTCTTCTTAGATTTTTAAGACATGTATCTGAGATGTCTATAACTTAACAATCTATCTACGTCCTTCATCTTCAGCTTAGTGGGAATTTATTAAAAAAAAAAAAAAAGAAAAAAAATCCATCAAAAATGTTTTGTGACATTTTGCAAATTGTGGAAATTAAGACAAATGACTTTGTCTTCACATACCTAAAACATTTGACAGCATTCATTGTCTGTTCATTTGATGTACATAACTATCTTGAGAAAATGTTTTGTGTTCTTCTTGCGTGTGTTTTCATTCAAAATATCAATGTATGGTAACTAAGTTTAATTTGTAGAGTTTGAGTGCTTATAGTCCTTGTATTTGTGTAATACACAGCAAATCCTACTTAAGAAGGTATGGTATTTTGTTTTTAAAAAATTAAAAGAACCTCCAGTGTGTTTATTACGGAACATTTTTCCCTCGTGTACTTTTTGAATAATTTTATATAAATATATAATATGCATTTATATAAATATCAATATGCATACTTTGTAAGTATGTCTAGATGTATGTGTATATTTAGATTTGATATTAGGAAAACTTTCTTTACCAAAAGAGTGGTCAAGCATTGGAACAGGCTTCCCAGGGAAGTGGTAGAGTCAGCATTCCTGAAGATGTGCAAGAAACACGTAGGCATGACACTTCAGGACATGGTTTAGTGGTCCTGGTAGTGTTGGGTTGACGGTTGGACTTGAAGATCTTAGAGGTCTTTTCCAACGATGCTATGATACTAAGATATATACTCGTATATATGAGTAAAGTGAATTATTGAGGTATTTTCTTAAAAGTTTGAGGCTGTGTAGCATGGTAAAATACCCCACCCTATCTGTTGTACTTAAGCTGTTCCTTAAGCTATTTGGACTCAAGGATGCTTCTGCCGTTTTCCCATTAGCAGGTTTAACCTGTAACAAAGTTAAGTGTGTGTCCCAGAGACGGACACACACAGATACATATAGGGCATGGTCATGGTCAGTCATGAAGACAGCTGCAGACAAGGTGCTGCCTCCAGCAGCACCCACATTAAGGAGTTACACCAGACAGGCACAGACAGCCATGTTCCCTCCTTCTCTTGGGCTGGCAGAGGCAGAAAGTCACTAGTGCAGCGCACACACCACACCCTCCAGGTTCCCAAGCACATGCGCATTTGCAGATCCTCCGAGCACCAGCACAGCTCTTCTGCCCTCCTCGCTCATGCTAGTTCCCCCCAGTAATCCGGTTTTTGGGACACAGCCCCAGTGGCTGGAGTTTAAAGACCCCACTGGTTCCAGTAGCTAACCAGTGACATCCACAGCCCTGGTCTGACTCCAGGAGCAGCCCCCATGGAGCAGCAATATAAACATGCTGTTATTACTCATTAAATAAGTAGATGTTCACAGAAATTGAACTGAGAAGTGACTAATGGACTGTCCCTTTTGCAATCCTACTCTTTTTATTGATAACATCATATATCTGTCCTCACCAGTTCTCTGTATGAGTTTCTTCTGCCTTTAGTGCTAGTTCGTTTTCACCTGTATATTTTCCAGGAGGACATTTGTTATGTTAAATTAAAGAATCATGTAGTCATAGCCTTAAAATACCTTGGGGATGATAAGCCAAAAAAATTATGCCTCTGATAGTCTAAACAGCTGTCTGCCTATCACTTTTATTCAGATATCTATAGCTGTCATCTGAAATCTTGCCTTCTCTATTTAAATAACAGTTCTATCTCAGCCACACGATTCCAGTGTTTCCAAATATCACGTGAGTGATTTTACTGAGATAGATGATTGTAATATGATGTTTATAGTTCTATGTAATATATTTTCATATTCTTTCTTGTACTTTATGGAGTAAATTTTTTCCAAAAAAAGAACACATTTAGTTTTTTTACAAAAACATAAAATGTATTGGTATATTCCAATATTTTCTTAGCCATTCTCTAGCTAGCAATGGGAAGCAATTGTAACATAATGTACCTTAATTGTATAATGCACTAATAAACAAGTAATATTCCATTAGCTTTAGGTCAACATTGTGTACCAATGACCATCTCTGTTTTCCATTTTTTACCTTTTTTGGAAGATTCAGCAGGAAAAGAATAATGGAATACATAAAGAGGAATAACAACAAAAAGAAGTATCTCTCATTACAGTCATCAACCAGCATAGTAATGAGGTTGTCATCATGGTAGGTTTTCTTGACAAAATTAGAATACCAAAGTAAGAGGCAGACAGGCTATGCAGAGTGAATAACTGAATTTTTTGGTGTCTATATTGCAAATGTGCATCACAACTTAATTTTCATTTTAGATTGTTTAAATGGAAGAGACAGAAGTTAGCTATTTATAGAAAAACAAAACCAAAAGAAAACAAAGAAAAAAACCCAAATCAAACAAATACACTGCTTTTTAAAACAGAAAAGGACAACCAGTTTTAGGAGCCTTAGTTTAGCTATTGCAGAAATTCATATGTCCAGTCATTTTTATGTATTCTGAGAGTTCATCATTGGATATATGTTTGATAAACAGCAAAAATAGTAAGATTTTTAGTTTGATTCACACAATAATAAACTGAAACTGAAATTAACTGTATCAATTCCTAAGAAACCACAGAATCATCGTATTATAGAATGGTTTGGTTTGGAAGAGACCTTTAAGATCATCTAGTTCCAACACCCCTGCCATGGCAGGGACACCTCCCACTAGACCAGGTTGCTCAAGGCCCCATCCAGCCTGGCCTTGAACACATCCAGTGTTGGGACATGCACAGCTTCCTTGGGCAATCTGTTCCAGTGACTGAGCACCCTCAGAGTGAAAAACTTCCTCTTTACATCTAATCTAAATCTACCCTTTTCCAGTTTAAAGCCATTACCACTCATCACTACAAGCCCTTGTAAAAAGTCCCTCCCCAGCTTTTTTGTAGGCCCCCTTCAGATACTGGAAGGCCACAATCAGGTCTCCCCAGAGTCTTCTCCAGTCTGAACAACCCCAACTCCCTCAGCCTGTCTTGTGGAGAGGTGTTCCAGCCCTCTGATCATCTTCATAGCCCTCCTCTGGGCCCACTTCAACAGGTCCATGTCCTGCTTATACTGGGGGCTCCAGATCTGGATGCAGTACTCCAGGTGGGCTCTCATGAGTGCGGAGTAGAGGGGCAGAATCACCTCCCTTAACCTGCTGGCCACACTTCTTTTGATGCAGCCCAGAATACAGTTGGCTTTCTGGTTTGTACTTGTGCATTGCTGGCTGACATTGAGCTTTTCATCAGCCAGCACCCCCAAGTCTTTCTCCTCAGGGCTGCTCTCAATCCACTCGTTGCGCAGCCTGTATTTGTACTTGGGATTGCTCCGACCCAGGTGCAGGACCTTGCACTTGGCCTTGTTGAATTTCAAGAAGTTGACATGGGCCCACCTCTTAAGCCTGTTAAAGTCCCTCTGCATGGCATCCCTTCCCTCCAGTGTGTTGACCGCACCACACAGCTTGGTATCGTACACAAAATAAAAAAATATATTTTGCTGGCAACACAACATTCTGGACAGACAAATTATAATTAATTAAACAACATTATGTAACCTCATGAAGTTCAACATGAGAAAGTACAAAGTCCTGCACCTGAATAGAAACAACCCCAGGCAACAGTATATGGTGAGGGCCACCCAGCTGAAAAGTAGCTTGACCGAAAAGGACCTGGGTTCCTTTTGCCCCCTGTACCAAAGATTTGCATTACAGTTGTTCACATATATGGAAATACCAAAATTACACATGCAGATGCAATCCCTGGTAGCAGGCTTAGGCAGCAGACAAAGCCGTACAGAGCAGTCACCCTCTCTGTCCCACTGTCTGCTACACAGCAGACTTTGACTGGTGAATTTTAAAGCATCTGGTGCCTTCGCATAAGCAGATGTGAGAGGTTTATTTTTCCCAGTTTTCATTCACTTCTGATTTCTCTTGAAGGCATTGAGAGTGATTTGCCTCGATACTCACTGTAGAGGCTTTCTCAGCAATTTTCCCCCATGGCACGTGGCAGTGTATGAGGTGACTTTAGATACTTCCCAATTAGCATAATGCAGTGCATCTCTTAGGTGACTGGTGCTAAATCAACAATAAGGAAACAGTCTCTTCTTGTATAGTTATTAGAAAAATTGTGGGCAAAATACCTCTATTTGCAGAGACATTGGGTGTTACTTGGCCTGTTCTGCTGAGTGAGGGATATAGATGACATGTATTCATATATTCTGCTTATTACTGACTTAAATTCTGCTATCAGAGAGTCAAAATAATAATCAAAATGGTTCATTCTGGCTTGAAACACAACACCCAGAACCCATACCTTGTGGACATTAGAGTTGTGTGATCACAGCATATTCTCTGCACAATGCTCTTAAGACCATTCTTTATCAGATTTTTTGTGTGCGGTATTGCATCTTTATTCCAATTGAAGTTAATTGCATCTTTGGATAACTATTTATCTGTATCCCATATACTCCCAACGAAAGAAGAATTCACCAGCTCTGGCCATTTCCTTCTCCCTCTGAGTTATGGTCATGTGGCAAAAGCCACAAGCCATCCAGCATCTCAGATAATTCAGGTGAATGGAAACTACAGGGACAATTCAGCCTTTGGAGATGGAAGAATCAGGACCTTCCCAGAGATCCATGTGCACTGGTAAATTAAGGGAACAGGCTTGAGCACTGTCAAGTAGGTGATTCTGCTTGAGCAGAGGGGTTGAACAGGTTGACCTCCAGGGATCCCTTCCAACCTCAACCATTCTGTGATTTCTCTGGGTCTTGGTGGACACCAAATTGAACAGGAGACAGCAGTGTGCCCTTGCCACAGAGAAGGCAAATGGTATCCTGAGCTTCATTGGACATTGCCAGTAGGTCGAGGGAGGTGATCCTTCCCCTCTACTCAGCACTGATGAGGCCACACCTGGAGTGCTAGGGACATTTATGGGCTCCCCAATATAAGAGAGCTACTACAGACTCCAGTGAAGGGCTGCAAAGCTGAGGAAGGAACTGGAGCATCTCTACTATAAGGAAAGGGGCTGAGAGAGCTGGGATTGTTCAGTCAGAGAAGTGAAGGCTTAGTGGGGGGATCTCATCAATGTATATAAATACCTGAAGGGAGGGTGCATAGAGGACAGAAACAGGTTTTTCTCAGTGGTACCCAGTGACAGGACCAGAGGAAATGGGCAGAAACTGAAAGACAAGAGTTTCCCTCTGAACATTAGGAAACACTTTTTTACTCTGAGGATGACTGAGCCTATGACCCTGCCCAGAGAGATTGTGGAGTACCTGTCCTTGGAAATATTTAAAAACTTTCTACATAAGATCCAGGGCAACTGGCTGTAGGTGGCCCTGTTTGAGCAGGTGGGTAGGAGTAGGTGACCTCCAGAGGTCCCTTCCAACCTCAGCTGTTCTGTGATTTTGTAACATGACAACATAATTGTAGAGTAAAGGTGGAGCTTGAATAATTATTTCACCAGAAGAGTATGAAATACACTGTCTAATGACTAATGAAATAATTAAATGTATAAATCACCCTAAAATTGTCTTTTCATCTAGCTCTTTTAAGGATTAACTTTTTTTTTTTTCTTCACTCCAGTGAATTTCAGTATGTTCCAGAACATTCAGCCTTATAGGCCAATTTGCAGTTACAGTACTTTGATTTACCTGTTCATTTCTGAATAGAAAAAAAATCAGACTGTAACACCATCTGGTATTTTTTTCAGTACTTATTTTACTTAACTTAATTTCTGGCATTTTTTCAGTGTATTAAACTTCAGAAATTGCTGATTCAGTTATGGTTTGATATAAAAAGAAAAACCTGAAAAGAACTCTTTCTGAAGCATCCGTGGCTTCAAATATAAGGGAAGAGTCAAAGTTACAAACAGAAGATAAATTTAATCATCTCACAAACTCCCCACCTTGCCAATCTGTTACCCTGGTATTCACAGCTGTTGGTACAGCCTATGAGGTCAAGTAGACCGCACAAGAGGATGGGAATATTTGGGGGTTTATTCTCCCAAGAACACCTGTGTGTTCCCTGCTGCTTACTCTATTTTCTGACATTTCCAGTGCAGATATTTTGTCACTGGTAAACTACACAGAGAAAAAAGGAAACCTTGTATGTGATCTAGAGAAGACATACCCATGGCAGCTGGGTGATTTAGAGAACTTCTGTACTGTCAGAAACCTTAGCTTTTTCTGTACACTAACCAATTTATGTTACGTGATCACTTAAGTTTCATTAAGGTTTGTCTCTACTGGGATTGGCTTTGGAGTAAACCAGATGGTTTCTTCCAGCACAAATCCTTGATGTTGTTCTGGAGACACTTCACTGCTGGAACCACCTTTACTAGCCCGTGTGGATATAAACTCAAAAATGTTGGCACTTCCTATCCTATTAAGTCCTCCAGCTTTATCTTGCACTTTCAGCCACCTCGTAAATCAGCTCTCACCTTATTTTTAACACTCTGAACTGGAAAACCAAATAAGCAAACACATTTATCTCTTTGGACAACAGAAGGCACCCTGTAGAACCCAGTGGATACTAGGCAATAGCTGGTTCCTATCCATGCAAGTTAGAGATAACAGCCTTTACAGCAGGTTTACCTTAGAGGGTAAATTGCAGCAAAATAGAATCTACCAAGGATGGAGCCAACAGCTAAGCAATGTGGATGAGCATCTCTATACAGTTAAAATGTTAAATAATAAGGCTGGGGGTAATGGGAAGTTACTGCTGTTGCAGTGCCAAAGTGCTCCATTCACCTTGTTTAAACCAAATCGTGATCAAAGCAGCTTATTGATTTGCTTATGATACATAATTTAATTGGGAATAGGATGAACTATATGTTTATGATTAGTATCCGTCATGCAGTAGATAAAATGCAATACCAGCCACTTACAAAATATGAATTAACTTCTTCAAATTTCTGAACAACCTTCTTCAGCAAATCCCCAAAATTTCTAGTCACAGGTACACATATGCACAGATACACACACAAACACAGATATGTGCACCCCCCTCTCAGAGTTTGTGCAGGTCACCATCACACCCTCCCCATCAGTGGGAGCTCCAGTGGTTGCACACTCCTACTCCAGAAGGTGAAGTTGCCCCAGGATTTGCTGCTCTCCACATGTAAAACTTTTATTTTTGTTGTTAACATCTTATTTACACAAGTTCCAGTGGGAACAGAACTGTTTGTAAGAAAAGGCATGTGTTTTGTTAATGAGCAAAGGTAGACTAGCATACTGCATGATATAAATCATTAATAAAAGGGACTTTTAAATAAAACAAAACATGAATGTTTTATGTTATAAAACATAACACTATATTATAAAACCAAACACCCAACAGTAAAAGCGCTACCTAAAATCACTGTCAAAAAGCTGCCATTTCTGATACTCTTTAAAATACAAACATTAGTGGAAAAAACTTGCATTGTTTTTTTGAGAATTCTGATAACATTCAATAATTGAATATTCCCAAATATTTTCTGGTATTGGTCATGTCACTTTATGGAAAATCCTTATGACATCTTAATTAATTTATTTTTATTCAAAGAAAATAAGAATTATTGTGTAAAAGTTAGAGCTTTTTGGAGTGTTTAAAGGATTTTTGTAGAGTCTAACTAAAAAGAAGAGTAGCTAGTTTCTACCCTGTTTTCTGTGTAGCTCTTTCTTTACCAAGAAATTTTCCTTAATATCTGCATCGGTAACCTATTTAGGTCACATTCGTTCCACTCCAGTAACCATCTTTTCAGTTCAAAGTGTAATGTTGCAGATCACTAGATCAAGGTCATCACTTTGCACCTACTCACAGCAGCATCTCTAAATCTTGAACAAAATGATCAGAGAATATATCAGCAACAGCTTCAGTAATAGCAAAATCAGCAAAAAATCTTACAGAGAAAGAAGTATAAATTTTCTGATGATAAATGTAGAACTCCTACCCTTCTTCATGGGTTTAAACACTGAATCATTTTAGCTATGAGAAATAAAAGTACCTTTACAGTAGATATGTCTACGGTGAATACAAGGGTGAAGTCTAGGGCAAAGGAGAGATGTTTAGGCATTTGTGCATCTGAAGCAATTTTCACTTTATTTTAATACCAAAATTCCTGTATTTCTGCTTAACTAAAATAAATATATTGCTCTTATAGTCTCAGACATCCTTCAAGAAATTTACCTTACTTCATGTAGCCTACATCAGATTGTTAAAAAATACTTAATAACATCTTTGGAAGAAAGAGTTCAATCATCATTCAGTCATCATTGACCACAGGGCTGTCAGTAACTACAGGCCTATCAGTCTGACCTTGGAACTATAGGGCTGGAAATCCGATCTTGGTGGCAGAAAACATTATGCAGCAAATATCTGGGTGCCATCACAGTGCACATAGAGGACAAAGTGATCAGGCCCAGTCAGCATCGGTTTATGAAAGGCAAGTCCTGCTTGACTAACCTGGTCTCCTTCTATGACATGGTGACCCACCTAGAGGAGGAGAAGTCTATGAATATTGTCTACCTGGACTTTAGTAAAGCCTTTGACACTGTTTCCCTCAGCTTTCTCATGAAAACAAATGGCTGCTCATCGCTTGGATGTGCTTATGCTTCACTGGCTTAAAAACTGACTGGATGGCTGGACCTAGAGAGTGGTGGTGGATGGAGTTAAATCCAGTTGGTGGCCAGTCACACGTGGTATTCACTTAGGGCTCAGTATTGAGGCCAGTTCTCTTTAATATTATTATCAATGATCTGGATGAGGGGATTGAGTGTACCCTCAGCAAGTTTGCAGACAACACCAAGTTAGGCAGGTGTGTTGATCTGCTTGAAGGTAAGGAGTCTCTGCAGAGGTATCTGGATAGGCTGAATTGATGAGCTGAGGCCCATGGTATGAGGTTCAACAAGGCCAAGTGCCATCTCCGACACTTGGGTCACAACAACTAGCTGCAAGCTACAGGCTTGTGGAGGCATAGCTGGAAAGCTTCCCGGCAGAAAAGTACCTGGAAGTGTTGGTTGACAGCCGGCTGAATATGAGCCAGCAGTGTGCCCAGGTGGCCAAGGAGGCCAACAGCATCCTGGCTTGTATCAGAATTACTGTGGTCAGCAGGACCAGGGGAATGTTTGTTCTCCTGTACTTGGCACTGATGAGGCAGCAGCTGGAATACTGTGTTCAATTTTAAGCCCCTCACTACAAGAAGGACATTGAGATGCTGGAGTGTCTCCAAAGAAGGGCAATGAAGCCAGTGAATGGCCTGGAGAACAAGTCTTATGAGGGGTGTCTGAGGGAACTGGATAAGAGGAGGCTTAGGGGAGACCTTATTACTCTACAACTGCCTGGAAGGAGGCTGTAGCAAGGTGGGGGTCAGTCTGTTCTCCCAAGTAACAAGCAATAAAACAAGAGGAAGTGGGCTCAAGTTGCACCAGGGGAGGTTTAGTTTGGATATTAGGGAAAATTTCTTTACCAAAACAGTTGTCCAACATTGGAACAGGCTGCCCACAAAGTGGTGGAGTCACCATCCCTGGAGATATTTAAAAGACATGTAGATGTGCTGCTTAGGGACATGGTTTAGTGGTGACCTGATAGTGCTGTGTTAATGGTTGGACCTGTTGATCTTGAAGGCCTCTTCCAACCAAACTGATTCTGTGATTCTGTTATCAACTATGCAAAAAATCAGAGAATGACAATCAGCTTTATATAAAATTCTTGATTTACAAATAATTAACAAAGAAATATGCTTAACTTCATCAAAAAAGAGTAAGTGTAATAGATAACTAAAAGATCACTTGAAAAGGTTTCACTGAAACAATTTCCAAAGCTTACAAATGATAACTAAAGAAAAAAGAGTAAATTTGTGTTGTGCAATAGTGTACTGATTTGTAATTGTAGGTTAAACAGTGAGATCTAGTATTTTATTGTTTCATCAGAAACATTGGAGAGGAGAATCACATACACCCCTGCTGCATACACACAGGAGTTAGCAGCAGTGGGACCTCCATGCAAAACTGCTCTGATCATCTACAGTGCTTTAATTTCTAAAGTTTTCTTTCTCTGTACATCTCTCATTACATCATAAACCTTGATTAATCAGGGCTTATAATGCTCATGAAAGTATGCACAATACACAGAGCTAATCTCATTCAATACCCAGCTGGATCATAAGCAGAATTTAAGTTTTTAAAAAAATAAAAAGTTGAAACATATCCAGAACATCAACAAAAATCCACAACTTCTTACCGGAAATAATTTGTGCTGTCACAGTCATAGTTTAGGTTTTAAATTTACCACATGCTGATGTTTATCCTACATATAGCTATTAAATAAATTAAATTTCACCTCTTTATGTCTTTTTCATATACTCTGTCTTTAGTACCGCTCACTGAAATAGAGATCTGTCCATCTGAAAAGTAAGGGTTTGTGCATGTATATGTGTCAGAGGAATTGCCCGAGTGCATAGCATCTTTATTACAAGATCCTCAATATTCTATGTATTTGCTTTTCTTTATCTTTGCAGTTTCATATCCAGTATCTTAAAGATAGTCTAATAAGTCACGTTTTTCCTTTCTACTGCTAGATGACTAAAATACAGTAATGATACATGAGTGAAATAAACTTTAATACCATACATTTTTAATGTCATTTCATGTAATTTTTCATAAATAGTGAGCAGTATTTTAATTTGAGCCTATGTGGGTATTCCATCTGTTTTGTTTTATAGGAAAACATGTCTTTCTCTGCATAATCAGCACATACACTGCAGCCAAAAATTAATAATTATTTTTTGCTTTATTTAGTATATGCATTTGCATTGAACTTGTTACTCTGATTTCCCTAAGAAAATATACCATAGTATATTCCGACTGCTTCCTTCCATCCTCCTATTCATGGGATATTAAATATTCCAGTTTTCTAAAACATTTAATCAGAATAACTTTGGTTTATCCATGGGGATTAGAAAAAAAAGTAGTTGCCTACAGATTTGTAACATTGGTAATACATGTCTGTATAGACTGTGGTAGGCAGCATTAACCAACATCACTCATTTCTTTGAGTTTGCCATTTGGAAATTGCCTTGGTTAAGAGCTGGCTCTGTTAACTGCCATCTACCAGTAGCGGCAATGAGGAGAAGACTTTCTGATCCCAGCTAACATGTGATGCTATCAATTTTTGTTTGTCACCGGAGTCAGCATCTGGCTGAGTGACTGTTCCTCTGCTGCGCCACACCATGGTGGTTTAAAATAAGTTGTTTAGATACAGATCTCACCTTAAAAGTGGTGAAAGTAAATGAGCTCAGGATTCCTTCCTTCCTTCTCTCTGATAGATGCCTATGTCCCTTCAGATCTGGTGGCAAAGAGCAACTTCTGGTCCTGCAATGTAATTTTTGTTTATGTATGCACTTGTTCAGAGTTGATTAATGTGAGACCTGTGTCACAGAATTAGAATAATGTTTTTATATCAAGATTTGGATGCTTACAATTATGTAGAGGTGCTTGACCTTAGAAAGCTTGCTAAAATCCTTTTCAAAGTTACTGCAGGATAGAAGGAATCAAACATGCTGCATTCTCATCAAGCCTGCCAATGAGGAGTAGACCCTGAAGCGAATTATGCACCCAGGTATTTCTTCCATTTTTTACTGCTCCCACTAGAACCTAATGGGGAACAAATATGTATGAAATATAAGCATTCAGGACCAGGGATTGAGCTGATTGATTTGGCAGTATAGATGCATCCTGTTAATTTGATTACTCTTAGCTCCTAGCTGAACACTGACTGGCTGTAGACACAAGGGCAATGGAATGGTCTTACCAGCCCAATGGCCAGGACTAAAGTACAGGTCAAGCACACAACTTCAAACGCGTCTTTTATGTTGTAAAAGGTAATTGCCTATCACAATGATCCCCAGTTCCTCAGTCTTTAACATCTTGTGCTTTGGGGTATGAAAATATTGTTATCTCTTTTTATTTATGGGGAAACTTGAGTACAGAGAGAAGAAAAGAAATCCATACTTGATTTAGGTACCAAAATGTTAAGTATGAATATACTCCATCAGTAAGTGGCTACTGCCTCAAATGGATTGCCATGTTTGATTTACAGGACACAAGGAGAGTAAGCTCAGTGAATGGGAACTGTGAATGTAAGTGCATGTATCAAGATGCTGTCTAGAGCTAGTCAAAAGAGAAATGCAGAAGTCAGAGGTGTCAAGTCATATGCACTCTGCAACTTTAGGACTTTGCTCAGAGTTCCTATCCCTTATGTCCTCCTCCTCACTCTGCTAAAACTAAAAATAAAATACTCAACATTCTACAGAAAAGATTGATTATAAAAAGCATTCATATGGGAACTGTGGAATAAACATTCTCCTCAAAATGATGATATCTATCCCTGCTCCAGAAGATCTTAAATTCCTTTGTGAAATAAATAAACCGATAAAAAATAGAGAAGTGACATTTCAAGAAAAAGTCTTGTAAGGTCAACTCTTCATAGACATGATGGGATTCAAATCTTTCCAGCTCAGAAGCAGACAAGAGAAAAAAATGTTAGGACAAGGCTAAGAACACTGCTATTTGTGTCTTACTCTCTTTCAAGCAACATCCTGTCTTTATGTCGGCACAAAATTATTTATTACCTCTTTAAATGATGTCAGTCTTAGACTTTATGTTTGTGTTCTCTTCATGGACTACCTACAATCTTTCCTCTCAAACCACTGTGTCTTAATCTCCTATGTATTATCCCACATCTTTTGACCCTCAGTTACATCTTTGGCTCCATTTCTTTGCATATTTCTCCCTTCTGACTTCTATTTCCACCTCCAAACTGTTCTAAAAAATTACAGGTTATTTATGAGTAGTGTGAGGTGATGCTGCTCGAGAGCATAGGTAGAGAACTTTAGAAGAAAAATAATTGTTAGTAAAGTTTCTTTTTTTCCTTCTTATTTCTAATTTTTTTTTTTTCCAAAGAGTCTGGGCCAATTGCAAAGGCTGCTGTAAAAGGCAAAATATGTAGGTCAGAGCATGTAAAGAAACAGATGGGAAAAGAGGTAAGATGTCCATGTACAATATATGGTTATATAGTTTTGGCGCCAGTAATTATTCAAACCGCAAGGACTTACATAATTTAAAAATTACCATAGAACTGTGGGTCAGTAATTTATGAAAAAACTCTATGTGCAGGATCTTATCATTTTAGTAGGGGACAATTTTAAGTAATGTTTAAACCAATGTTAAATTCAAGGCCTTGTTTACTTTATAGCAGGAGTAGAACCATCAATAAGTTGAAAGTAAAAGAACTGTGAAATATTAACAAATATATTTTAAAATATATTGTGACTCACACTTTGCAGATAGTATACTTGCTTTAGAATTTAGGAGTTATTTTAGTCACCAGTCAGAGGGCAGGGTTACTCTTTCAAAAATAACATATTTTCAAGACAGAAAGTTTATCTTCAAGTTTTTTATAAAGCACTTTCCAAATTCTCTGTGAGATGCAAGGAATGCTTGGCTCCTGGGTACCTTGGTGAATGAATCTGGAGTGGATACTACAATCCACATGTATAAAATACAGTCTGGAACATTAACGTTCTTTAAATTGAATAAGTATGCCTATTTAAAAATTATGCATTTTGAAGATACATCTTTATATCTTAATAATTTTTCAAGGAAAGTGCTCAACTGTAGTAGCACAGGAAGAGGGAACAGGGTACAATAGCATATAGTTAAGGAGCTTGACAAATATTTTATTGTTACTGTATCTGTTTCAAAAATGGAAAAGAAAATCTGCAAGAAGTGCTAATAAAATTATATTGAGTTCTGAATACTGAAATAAAATGTTAGTTACTTTAGGGTAAATATATTAGTGGTACTGCTATCTATATATCTACATCTATATCTATATCTAAAACATTATCTAATAATTTGTACTTTGTGAGCATTTAATCTGATGCTTCACATTAACTAAAATGAATCAGAATTCTAGAGAAACAAAAGCATTTGGACTACTGAAATATGTATATGAACCAGATTATGCTCGAAAGATGAAGACGGAAAACGATTCTTGCCTCCTAAAACTTTTGTTTTCAAATAATCTATTATTTAAAGTTATTTTTAAATGTCAGTGTTATTTTATCTAAATTCTCATAGAAAACAAATGCAATGCAAAAATTGGCTGGGGTCCATTTCCTTGTCTTAAACTGCCATAGCCTGCACTACTGAAACCTGTATGGTCCTTCCTCTTTTATTCTAATACAGGAAAGTACTAAGAATTGACACTAGAATGTGGTTCACCTAAATTTAGTGTTTACACTATACATGTCTATACCTAAGCTGTAAACTTAGTGCCCACTGTAGTCAATACGGGTGGAGATGGTACAGTTGGTCTAGTGAACACTGAAATCTGCTAGACAGTATAGTTGTACAGAATCCATTGACAGCACTGACCAGGACTACCCTAGGAGCTTCTACAAATACCTCAAAATTGCACATACCTACATTTTCATGTTTGAAACTGTATCCCTCCCCACTCCTGATAGGATGTACTGAATCTGTCCTAGTTATCAAAAACAGCCAGGAAATTGAACAAAGGAAGAAACTGTCCAGATAGTATTATAGCACTGTGACAGTAGTGGAGTATCACCATTCTATTCTTATTGTTTAAATTCATCTTCTGCCTCTCTCTATGTGTCTTCATTCCTGCTCTGCAAAGATATTTGTCTGTTTCCACCATCATCTTTTTTCTATCATCTCATCTTCATCTTACTGTCTGCTTTTATCCTTTTCCTTTCATTTTTCTTTTTTTCCCAATTAGCCATAGAATCATAGAATGGTTTGGGTTGGAAGGGACCTCAAAGATCATCTAGTTCCAACCCCCCCTGCCATGGGCTTCTTGTGCTGGGAGCTCCAGAGCTGCATGCAGTACTCCAGGTGTGGTCTCACAAGAGTTTAGTAGAGGGGCAGAATCACCTCCCTTGACCTGCTGGCCACACTTCTTTTGATGCAGCCAGGATACGTTTGGCTTTCTGGGCTGCACTTGCACGTTGCTGGGTCAGTTAATTTACCTCTACCTAGTAATAAATGAATAAACAAATGGCCATAGAAAGAACCAATATCTGCTGCTATCACATTATTTATTTTTGTATGCCTTACTTCTTCTTCTGACTATATCTAGTTTTCAGTCTGTAGTATATATAGTTGATTTTTACATTGATTTTTGCAGTGCCTAGCACAATGGGACATATTTGTGAGTAGTTCTTTACATATTACCACAGTAAACAAGATTAATAATGTAGGTTTTTCTGGCCCTAAAATCTATAGCCTGATTAAATCCTGCATTTTTTTGTTGTTGTTTTAAATCAAAAGGAATAAATTTACAACTATTCACAGGTCTAAGTGCACCACCACATTGTTATTAACACTATAAAGTCACATCGACATTACAGTAAATTTAACAATAAGCTCTTCATTGATCATTTTGGTTTCCTGCAGCTTCAACACAGTTTAGGATCTCTCTTTTCTCTTACATGTAGTGCTGAATGTATTTATTTCTATTTTTTCTCCTTTCTGCCCATTTTTTTCCTGTAATTCTGACAGTTTTCTGTGGCATCTGAGAAAATCATGACTTCCTGAACCTGTGGAACAGAGGCTTAATCTAACAACATGGAGCCTTCAACAGGCCTATCTGTGTCTAATTTAATTAGCTGTACCATGAAAAGATTCCTGTGAGATCGTGTATATATATGTATGGATATGTATGTATGGTATTGTGAAAAGCCTAAAAAGGAAAAAAAAATTAAGTTGGTTAGACAATTATAGACTCTTTATGACCTGAAGACAAGGTCATAAATTTAGACCATTTGTGGTCTCTCTGTTTCAGTAATGCTTCCAGTTTCCTGTTTTCTTTCTGATATCATACTAGTGTAATTAGGGACTTCCTCATTTCTTTGTTTTCCAATCATGTAAATATTTTATCAGTTTGTAGAGAACAAGTATAGTAGTTGATATAACAACTGAGAAAAAGGCATGATTTCTGATAGAACAAAACAAAAAAAAAGCAACATATTTAAAGATGAATGAGCGACTAAAATTATATCAACTTTCAACTGACAAGTAGAGAGATGGAACATCAATAAAAAATTGAAGTACATACAAGGTTAATTTTAATGTGACTCATAATTTACTCTTAATTACTTAGTGATTTCTTTCTGTAAAGATAGACATCCATCATAATTACTTTGACCTGCATAATTTTGTAATACTTATAATACCACTGACCATCTAAAGTCAGTGAGTGTCTCTTACTATGTACAGAAAAATGTCCCTCACAGTAAAATGGTGCAATATCTGCCATCTTTCATATTCATCTGAAGTTCTTACATTGTTCTTATTCACATAAGTATGCTTGCAGTCTGTTGTTACTGCCCCACTACTCTTTTAAGGGAAAAACTAGTCTTTTATAACAGTCAATTGCATTGATGGGTCAGTCCTTTTCTATTAGTCTTGTTTTGATAGTTCTAGTCACTCTAGTATCTCAGGGACTAGACAGCAACATCCAGTATCAATTTTGGAAGAAAAAAATCACAATCAGGAATTGCATTTATGATATTCTCTTTTAGAAACTCTTATATTCCCTGTTATTATATTATTTAAATTTATTTATCTTAAAAATATAGACTTAAAGGTAGACAAATACTCTATTCTACTTTCCCTGTTTTATTTACAGATGAAAAATTGACATGTATGTTTAAAAATATATGCATGTATCTCTATATAAAATGTATGCATTATATATAAACATATGTATATATATATATAATATTCAACACATACATTCAAGTTCAAGTTCTTACAATCCTGCATGCCTACACTTGATAAGAAGGTGTAGTGATGTTAGTCAGTGACGCTAACTGATAGATTGAAATGATATACCTCTATTTTGATGGTATATTTCACCTCACTGTCACTTTCTTACTCTCTGGTTCTACCCTGACAAATGTCTGGTGACCTACTACAGTGGAGTGCACACTGCAGTTCACAAAGCAAGTCTCATTTCTTTGAAATCTTTTCCTGACAGGGCTGCTGCAGGAGCATGGTGGGTACAAGAGGGCTGTCTACGGCAGTTGGTGGATGCTGTGGCCACAGTCCAGTGGAGTTGGTATTAGAAGCAGTATTTTAGTATTTCCTTTAGAAATAAAGGTTTGTGGAAAAGGTTGTGAAAAAGGAAAAATCGTGGTACTTGTCCAAGTCTTGTCCAAGTAGGGGACTGGACCATGAAGAGAGATGAGAGATATGTCAGTATGGGTATGACCAAAGAAGCAGTCTGGATAATCAGCATCAGGAAAAAGATTTGTAGGACACAGGCTTATGCAGAAAATGAATGCTGCTGTCTGGCAGTTGCCCAAAGTCAATATTAACAAAGAGGCCAACTAGTAGGAAAACAAGATGAGGATGAAGAATAACCTATTCTGAAGCCAAACACGACCTTCTGCAACAATGAAGCAAAACCTACTGTAATAGGCCCTGAGGTATAAGCCTCTGGAAAAGCGCTGACTGTCACAGTGCACTACAGCAAATCCCACAACTTTTCTCACTGAAACAGCCTAACATGTAACCTGTTTACGAGGTGGATCTGGCAGTGAGCTTCTGCAGCCTTTTTGCATCTTAAGGTATTCTCTGCAGTCAAGCACACCTGTGTCAGAAATCTAAATGCAGTGAATGTGTTTCTCTGTATACTTTGAAAAAAGGGCAGTGGTGTCTGCATAAAACTCCAACCGTCTCTCCACAAATAATGCCCCTTATTTCCCACCCTCCAGGGACCATGTAATGTCAGGTCCAAACTGCGGAAACTGACGTGCAGAATAAGATAGAAAATGGATATCGGTATCAAAAAGACTGCAAGAGTGCTGCGTATTGTGAAGTCAAAAAATGGTTGCTGGCACACTCTTTTACTCCCACTACAGTTCATTTGGATTTTTGCTAGTCAAGCACTGCTTACTTTTCAAATTCCTAGTCCCTGTGATTTTTGACACCTCATCAGCCTCATCCTCTTCTGCAAGCTTTGTTTCCAAAAGATCATCTAACTCCTCAAAGTAAAACAAACTTTGGAGAGGTTTCTCCATTATAGGGAGTTTAGTCCTCCATATTCTAAAGGCAAGGAACAGCCAGCTACAAGAAAGAATATGGAATGAAAGAGTTTTGCAGAAATTTTGGCTATTTTTTGATCTGGAGGCAAGATACCATCATCTGGCAGTGTGTCATGTAGGACGGGTATTAGACAGGAGTTAGAGCTAAGTGGAAACATTTTTTCACCAAAATTCCTCAAAACTTCAAATTTCTTAGTCCTGTTAAAACTGTTCTTTCACTACCCTTGAAACATAAAACCTGGAGTGCAAATATTGGCAAATTTCATGTACATTAAGTACTCGAAATAATCTAGACCAATTTGAATCACGTGTAATGATGGAAACATCAGTACACTAATCCAGTCAACTCTTGGGTATATATAGCCCAGCCCACTTTCAGATGTGTAGAAGCACTACTGTGTGAGATACTTCTCATTCAAACTTGTCTCTTGCTGCCAGATGCCTGTTCCATTTCTCAGTAGGCTATTCAGAGTAAAAATCAGGCTTACTACACTTGGTGTTTGTGTCAGAATAGAAACAGACAGCGATAACAGCTTGACAGGTTATCTCTCATAAAGCAAAGACCACTTATCTCCCCTTCCTTCTCCTATTGCTTTTCTATTACTACTGGATTACTTCTAGACTAATACTCAGGCTTAAGAGCAGAGCTACAACTCCTGACTCCCCAAAGCACATAGGGATCTCTAGGCCCCAGAGGAGCAGAAAAAGTATTTGAGATATAAATGTAATGTAACCAAAACTACTGTTCAGTCACTAAGGCAAGCAGCTCCAGTGCTGGCATGATCCTCATGAGCCTCAACTACCTAAAAGGAGGTTGTAGTGAGGCTGATGCTGGTCTCTTCTCCCAGGTAATTAATGAAAGGACAAGAGGTAATGGCCTCAAGTTGCACCAGGGGAGATTTGATTGGATGTCAGGAAGAAGTTCTTCCCTGAAAGAGTGATTAGCCATTGGAATAGGCTGCCTAGGGAGGTGGTGGGGTCATCATCCCTGGAGGTGTTAAAAAAATGAGTACATGTGGCACTTTTAGACATGGCCTAGGGGTTAGGGAGATGTTCGATGAAGATTGGACTAGATGATCCTAGAGGTCTTTTCCAACCTGAATGATTCTATGATTCTCAGCAGAGTGGTGCAGCACAGTGCACAGGAGAGTTTCCTGAACTGGGAAAAACCTCAAGAGAGCCAAGAGAGGCATCAGGAGCCCACAGTTCTCCCAACAGAGGCTCAGGAGACACGGGTAGCGCCAGGAGAAATGCCAAGCCCCCTGCCCTGCCTCCCACCCCTGGGCACTGCTAGTGTCCAAGGTCACCACGAACAGGGCAGGAACACATGGCACAGATTGCAGGCTCCTGACAATGACAGAGCTGCTACCTGCAGTCATAAAACATATTCAGTTGCTTAAATGTATGTTGAAATGGATTGCATTACAAAATATTTACCAAAAACCTTGATGTTTATGAATTATTCAGCTCCAGTAGCCTTACCATAAGACAAGTGTTTAAGGTCATTACAGAATCAGCAGAAAAGGCTGTGAGAAAAACTGAGAATGACATTTCTGCTTGTCTGAATTAAGATGCTTAGAAATCAGGAAAACAGACATACTTTCAAAACATTCTTCACTCAGTAAGAAGACTGTTCACCAAAGCTAGCTCAAAGCTGTTGTCATCAGGATCAAGCAATGCCCTTGTTGGTAATGAAATTAATGACATATCCATCAACAGTGATGCAGAAGACGATACAATAAATAGGCTTCGGGAAATCAACAATAAAGTAGAGAATATACATAAGCAAAAAGCTATAGCTATAAAAGGTTATTTAGGCATTGTGTTGAATCTGCATTTTTTTTGAAAGAAGCTATGCATTATTTATTTCTCTGTATTAATATCTTAAAATATTTAGTATTAATAACAATAATATAAAGACTTGAATATTTAACAGAAATTCTTTAAATTAAGATAATCATAGACAGACCCTACCTGTTGTCCTGACTATCCCATTGTCATTTACTTCGCAGATGAGATCTGTAAGTCCTGAAAGTAGAATAGAATAGAACAGAACTAGACTATTTCAGCTGGAAGGGACCTACAACGATCATCTAGTCCAACTGCCTTACGAATTCAGGGCTGACCAAAAGTTAAAGCATGTTATTTAGGGCATTGTCCAAATGCCTCTAAAACATTGATAGGCTTGGGGCATCAACCGCCTCTCTAGAAAGCCTTCTTTAGTGTTTGACCATCGTCTCAGCAAAGAAATGCTTCTTAATGTCCAAACTAAACCTCTCCTGGCACAGCTTTGAACTATTCCCACACATCCTATCCCTGGATGCAATGGAGAAGAGATCAGCACCTCCTTCTCCCCCTCCTCAGGAAGCTGTGGAGAGCAATTAGGTTGCCCCTTGGCCTCCTTTTCTCCAAAGTAGACAAGCTGAAAGTCCTTAGCTGCTCCTCATAGGTCATGCCTTCCAGCCCTTTCACCAGCTTTCATGCCCTCCTCTGGACACATTTGAGTACCTTCACAATCTTCTTAAACTGTGAGTGCCAGAGCTGCACACAGTACTCAAGGTGAGGCCACACCAGTACAGAATACAGGACAATCATCTCTTTTGACTGGCTGGTTATACTGTGTTTAATATACCCCAAAATACTTTAGAGTTTTATTATTTTTCAGAGCAAGGAAATTAGTTCTTAACATTTTTGTGATATGACATTTGGCTATGTAATAATTCTTTCTGAAGTATACGCAAACCATAAAATAGATGATGGATGAAAAATCAATATTCCAGTATGTTATTGATTTTATATACACAGTGGACCCAACACTTAAGTAGTTAACCTGATTTGTCTAGTATAATACTGTTGGACTTAATCAAGATTTTTCCTCTTCTCTCCCAGGTGCAGAAAATCTTTTACTTTCAAGATCAAATCAGTTGAACTAAAGAAAAGAATCTATTACTTTGTCAGAAATAATCACACAATTTTGTTCCTAGAAAAGGTAGAAGGTTCTCTTTTTTAGTTTAAGCTTTCCTGTTTGTATAGGAATGAAGAAGAGTCTAAACATTATAAAAAGAAATAGGCTTAAAATCCAAACAACCTTACTATAATTATCACTGTCTCCATCTAGGGTAAATTTAAGGAATCACAGGCTCTAGAGCTGTAAGATAAATCCTATTTCATTTATTCAAACTTCCTATGTTGTAGGATTAAGTTTAGTATGACTGAAACATGTTTGCTGTCAATAATCTCCAATTAAAGATATAATAAAATCTCATGATAACTTTCAGTGGTTCCACCATCTTCTGTTGAAAGATTTTTCCAGTTTAAATATTATTCCTGCAGAGCTGTTGCAATCAAAACAGATTAGAATAGAACAGCACTAGGGCAAGAAAGACTCTTTCCTTTAATTATGGGGGGGAGGAGGATTGCTTGGTTTCTTTGGTTGTATCTAATCAGAAACAGTGGTCTGTGTGTTGTTAAACCAAATGTAAACATATGACTTGAATTAGGAGAGTTTAAAGCTCATTAAAACTATTTTTTTTGTGTTCTTATAACCTATTAAATTTGAGAAAGCACATTCAAAACAGTGCTACTGTCTGATGTGTGGGTAAATTTTCCTCTCTTCAAGTGAAACAGAGGACATCATGTAATTCTGTTGGGAGTGAAAGTTGGCAAGGAATTGTTGAGGTTTTAGTTAATGATTATGTGTATTTTTCATGGATAGTTGTTTATGTAACAAAGATACTAATATATAATAGAATAGAGTAATATGGAAATAATATAATAATATAAAAATAATGATAAATTCAAATAAATATATGACATAATGGAACATGAAGAGTATTGCAATGATCTTTTATTCATGCAGTATTTCATTTCATGATATTAAATAAAACAGTATCATATATGAGGTGTTCTCTTACTGAGAGTTAATTGTGCCTAGGAAAAGAAACTAATGGCCACAATGTCCATCTCATATCGTGCAATCGCAGTCACAGGATGATTCAGATTGGAAGGGACCTCAGGACATCTCTAGTCCAACCTCCTTCTCAAAGCAGAGTCAGCTGTAAGATCAGACCATATCCATTTGGGTCTTGAAACCTTCAAGAATGGAGACTGCCCAGTGTCTATGGATGAATCATTCAATTTGCTTGACTGTCTTCATGGTGAAGACATGGCACCATTTTAAAAAATTCGTTTGTTTGTATGTTTAGACAGTCCTACATCCAGCTGTATACTGAGACTGCTCCATGACAGGACCGATGTGTTAACAGAATAGTTATTACTTCATTAATAGAATAGATGTTACTTCATTTTGTGATTGGGGCTTTAAGAAGAGGTCAGAGCTGCTTCATTTACTGCAGGAACAGGGGAGAGACTGCAGATGTTTTCTATATAGCTATTTTCTGTTTAGGCTTTGCTATGTACACCTGCAACTGGTGGATTGGTTGAGATGTTCTGGTAAGTTTTACTCACTTTACAAGTTGCAGGCTGGTCATCCATGCTGAAAGTCCCTCAAGTCAAGGAATAAGATTTTTAACTTGGCTCAGTGTTTTTTTAAAGATGTGTAGCGAATGCAAGACAGTATGAATTGATGCAACTGGCCTGAATGTGGCGATGACATGTACTGAAAAAGCCTATAGTTACTAATGATTTCTGATAAGAAATCCTAGGCCTAGAGCTCTTCCTGTAGGAAGACTGTAATCAAATAGAGTTTAAAAGATGTCACTTCCACATTCTTCTTCATGCAGTCTCAGCATCCGTGGAAGAGTCTATGGGCATTCCAGTGCCAGGAGCTGAACTGACTAAGGTGCATTAACTATAATTCAGCTAAAACAGACTAGAGGTATGCTTTTGTGCCCATTGACAATATATCTATAATATTTTAGCTTATTCTATCATCTCTTCTTTATCCAAGGACTACAGTAACTTAGTTCTTATTTTCTTTTATATTCCTATTCCCGATACTAAAAATAATTTTATAGGCTCAGTACCTATTACACTTTGTATTATTATTATTGTTATTATTATTATTATTGTAGATTTGCAAGATATCTTACTGGATAAACAGAATTCGGGCACTCCAGGAACTGCTGGATTGCATGCTCAATGTGTAATTTAATAAGACATTGTGGCAAACTCAGACTTAACCAATATTATAATATATATAGCTGAGCAAAATTAAAAGGCTGCATTCATTGTTAGTCAGATTTTCTGAAATCAGAATGACAGAACTTTTAAAGTGTACTCTTACTCTTGAAGTAGACAGCATTATAGGACTTTTGTCACAGTTCTAGCTTTTAACATTAATATTTTCCACATATAAACAATTTCAAACATTATAATATAATTTTATTAATATATATAATTGTAATATGTTCTGCAACACCACCAAACAAGTGTGTCAAATAATCTGTATTTTTATTCTTTCAGACCTGAAGATTACTGCATTTACATAGTTTTCAATTTTAAATTAGCAAAAAGGTAAATAAATAAGTATAACTCTCAATCAGATGCAAAAATTGTTTCATATATCTTATGGCTTCGTAAAGCAGGCAGAGAGTGAATACATCTGGTTGAATTATACACGATTGCTGCTCTGCTACACTTAGATATAAATTGAATTTAAATTATATATTTTCTAGTTCAATTAAAAAAAAAGTATTGCTTTCATGATCCTTCCACTTGGTTCATTGATCTTCTGTTCCAAAGGATAAATGAGTCCTAAAAGAATTTTTTCCTATGGAATTCTAACCTTTTATTATAATCCAAGTAGTTAGTTGGTAAAGCTTAGTAATTATGTTGATTCTTTCTGTAGGGATATTTAAACTTTGGAAATGAAGCACTGTTATATGTATGTAGAAATAAAGTGTTGGTTACATGTCTCTCTCTTAAGGATTAAGCTCATCTGTCATTTCAGTATTTGTGCTTTCGCTTTAAATTAACTTTTTCTACATTTGTATTACAATTAATGTAATGAGTTACTCTTTCACTTTCTGGAATCTAGTTACATTAATTATGCTTCCTTTATCCCTTTCTTTTTTTTAATAAACTTCATTTTGTATCTCATCTTTGTATATTTCATACAAGTTACTTTTAACAGCAGACACTTAATGACTATTTCATTATCAACTGGTAAGTTATTTTATACATAATACTCTTTATAGTTTTTTAGTTCATCTGTGAAAGTAATTCACATGACTAAGTTCACACAAAAAAGTTTTTGACTGTATATGGAAACATTCCTTATATTTTTTCCTTGAGATTTTAAATATAACATTCTGTACTTCCAGCAGAAATAAGTCTGAAAAAAACCTACATGAGTACCTAAAATAAGAAGGAAGATATGAACCCATATTAAAATACAACTTCTAATCTTTAATGAAAATATCATGTAATTTCACAGATTTACACTTTGTAGAATATTGGAATCAAGTGTAACAAGATTAGTTATCTTAGTTATGCCACTGAACTGTAAAAACAGGTCATAAAGTTAGAGCAAACTGTTATTCAGGCTTGCAATACTTTGTTTCTATAGAGGCCATTTAGGGTTTTTTTACACTTTATTCAAGGAGGGAAAAAAATAATATGTATATATACACACACAAACAAATATGTATATTCAAGGGACTACTTTATCTAAGGATACACAGAAATATTTGTCAATATATTGGAAATAATCAGAAAATAATATTAATGCTTTGACACTTTTGGAAAAAAAAAAAGGGAGCCAATGCCTATTTTTTATACATTTTGTGCACATTATCTTATTATTATGTCTCATCAGGTGCTACAACTATTGAAAAGTATGATCTCAGAACAAATATATGGATTCAGGCTGGAGTAATGAATGGCAGGAGGCTTCAGTTTGGTGTTGCTGTCATTGATGACAAGCTGTTTGTCATTGGAGGCCGGGATGGCTTAAAGACATTAAACACTGTTGAATGTTACAATCCAAAGACCAAGGCTTGGACTGTGTTACCACCAATGTCAACACATAGGCATGGCTTAGGTAAGGAAAAAATAATTTAAATGATCTCACATTTTTTGAATATGTAATTTCTAATGGAAAACTCAGTACTTTTAAGCTTTTTTAGCAATATTGGATTACACTCAGTTAAGATTATATAGAAGGCTAAAGTATATTTTTATTATTTATACTGAGAAAAAATGAAAAAAAACCAAACAACAGAACAAATAAAAGGCAAAGGAACAAGGAAAGAAACCCTGAAACACTCACAGGTTGGTGAGAAAATTCAGGTTTATATACAGATTTTGAAAGAGGACATCTTTGTCAAATAAGGTATTATTTTTTTTTAATCAAAACAGTATGTGTTTTCATTTATCCAGTATGATAGGGAAGAAAGGCTATAAACACTGTGTCAGTGATGGACTGATAGACTTTACAAAGTATTTTTAGTAATAATTTCATCATGACTGAGAGCATATTTTCCCATAGCCTGTTTTCAGGTAAGTGTTTTTTTTTTGTTTTGGTTTCTTTTTTTAATAGCATTATCCATACCATTGTCAGCATTAATCAAGCCACATTGTGTCTCTCTTCTCTGCTCAAAAAAAATAGATGTGTGGTAGGGTTTTTTTATTATTTAAGTTAGGGAAAAGACAGTTATATTGTTTCCTTTTGAAAAAAAAAGTCTTTCTATTATGTATATCATATATATCATAGAAAAAAGCTCTAATTTATTCAAAGACATATGTAATTTTGTGATATTTAAAAAATTTCCTTTTCTATTCTTAACTGTAGAGTGATGAGATTTTCTTTCTTTAAGAAAGTTTATAACCTATAGGACATACTCACTGGAGTGTAACTTTTAGAAGGTATAGAAAACTGAAGTGTTCATTATCTGCTCTGCTAAAATCACCTGGTGTGATAGAATCACTACAACTCATGAAAAATAGAAATGGAAAAGACATGCTGGGTTATCATGTTCATTCCCCTGAGTTACAATCAGTAGAAAGTCCTTTAAAATACTGTTGTGTCAATATCTCACAAAATGAAGTTGCTTTTTTTTTTACTTCCCCTGCCATTTGACACAATATGCATTTGTACAGTGGATAGCATAATACATTTTTGCTATGAAACTTGTCTTACAATAAAAAGTAGTGATGGGTATCTATGCCTAATGGCATCATGACACTAAATAGCTCTGTGATTTAAAATTGTTTCCTGAATTTGAATTTAATTATAATGCTACTGGAATGCATGTAACATCTTTTTTAACAGTGTTCCAGGAGTTTGCAGAATCTATTATTGGTTTCAGTGCTGTTCCCATGGTGGTAAAATCTTTGGTTACAAGAGAGGAAAGTATTAATAAAATGATAGGGAATACTTGATAGAGACAAAACATGCCCCAGTGACAAGAGAGATGGAGCCATGATCGAAAAGTTTTTCAGATCAATTAAAAAAATATGTATCATTTTGGACTGATAATTCTACAGATTCTTTTGGTCAACAGATATTAAAAATACCTTTACAGTTTAAATACAGCTGTTAAGGAGTGTTGAGGTTATGACTTGAGAAAAACTGGTATGATTTCTACAGGAGAAAAAATGAAATACACAAGGCATTTGATGACTTGAGGGTTTTTTGGTTTTGTGTGGAATCACTTTAATTTTCACAGTGCAAAAATTTAGGCTTTTTCTAAACAATATGTAAAATGAGGGAAGAAGCATAAACTGGGGTTTTATTGATGATGATGAAAATTATTAAATGCAGTTGTTTGTGAAGCAATAGAGATGTCCTCTTTTTCTTTATTTGGAATTGCATAAGAGTCATCATATATTATTTCCTGAGAAGCTTATCTAATAGAATTTAATTGCTTTTTTAAAATTTTAATATATTTTTTTCCAGGAGTCCCATAAAATTATTATTTTAGTAAATGCCCTTTGTAATGAGAAATTAATCTGCAGTGAGAATTCTTTTTTTAATTTGTTTTCAAAAATATGTGTTTTGTTATATCCATGTAATGATAATGCTAGAACTCTTTGAGCTGAAGACTAGAAATAGACACCCATCCTTTAGTCTGATGTGTTTTTCTTGATATCAGCAAAAAAATTTGCAATGTACCTCATTGTAACTACAGTCACAATGAAGCAATACAATTCACTTCATTCTGTGTTCATATAATTTTCAATAGAACTGTGCGTATAGAGATTGATATAAAACTAACAGGTCTTGTAGTGAAAGTACATAGTATAGGAAGCCATATGTTTCATCTTCCATTGAAGATGAGCAGAAGCTGTGGTAGTAGTAGTATTTGGAATAAGTGATGCTACAGTACAAAAAAGAAAGGGTAGACTGTGGGATCCAAAACTATTATTTCAACTAACAGTGATTTTAATATCCCTGTCAAGTGGCCATAAAACAGTATGTCATATGAAAGAGTAATAAGAAGTTAGAAAAGCATGAATAAAATAGAGGGAAGGTGAAACCTGAGAAACAGAAAGACCAAATCAAAACCCATATAGTGAAAGCAGAAAAAGACTGAAAGAAAAAAGAGGGGGAAATGTAAAACAGATTGTGGATTATAAATTCAGCAAAGAAACAAGAAATGTGGATGCAGAATTGCTTCATAAAAAGACTTGATACCATACATAGAGGAGGAGAGAGAGAAGAAACAGGGAATCAATGACATACTAATTTAAACTTTAGATATAAAAAAAGAATCCCCTTTAAGAAAGGAAAAAAAATGAAGACCCAGGGAACTATAAGCCAGTCGGTCTCACCTCTGTGCCCAGAAAGATCATGGAGCGGATCCTCCTGGAAACTGTGGTAGGGAACGTGGAAAATAAGGCTTGAATTCAGAAGGACTAATTTTGGCCTCTTCAAGGAACTGCTTAGAGAAATCCCATGGGATAGGGCAGTAGATAGCATGGGGGCCCAAGAGAGCTGGTTAATATTCAAGCACCATTTCCTCCAAGCTCAACATCAGAGCATCCCAAAGAGTAAGAAGTGCAAGAGAACCAGGAGACCTGCATGGCTGAGCACAGAGCTACTGAATAAACTCAAATGGAAGAAGGAAGTTTATAGAACAGGGAAGGGTCTGGCCACTTGGGAGAAATACAAGAATGTTGTCAGAAGATGTAGAGATGCAACGAGGAAAGCTAATGCCTCCTTAGAATTAAACCTGGCAAGGGAGTTCAAGGACAACAATAAAGGCTTTTTCAAGTACATTGGAAGCAAAAGGAAGACTGGAGGAAACGTAGACCCACTTCTGAATGAAGTGAGTGCCCTGATGATGGAGAATACAGAGAAGGCAGAGTTTCTTTACCTCAGTCTTTACTGCTAAGGCCAGCTCTTAGGAGTACCAGACTTTCAAGACCACAGGAGAAGTCAGGAGAGAGAAAGACTGCCTTGACTGAAAAGGATTGGTTTAGAGATCAGTTAAGTAAACCGGACATCCCCAAATCCATGGGCTCTGATGTGAGCACTCTACGAGTGCTGGGGGAGCTGTCAGAGGTCATTGCTAGGCCACTCTCCATCATCTTTGAAAAGTCTTGGAGAGGTGCCTGAGGACTGGAGGAAAGCCAGCATCACTCCAATGTACAAAAAGGACAGGGAGAACCTGGGTAACTACAGGCCTGTCAGCCTCACCGCCATTCCTAGAAAGATGACAGAACAGCTTGTACTTGGCACCATCTCAAAGAATGTAGAGGATAAGAGGCTTATAAGTAGTCTGGATGTGTTTCTATGTGATCTACTCTAAGATCCTGCTCTAGCAGGGGGTTGGACTAGATGATCTTCAGGGGTGCCTTCCAACCCCTACCACTCTGTGATTCTGTGATATTTTTCCTCCTCCCCTCTTTGAAGACAGAATTTTACCAGGTGGAATTGTCTAAGCGAAAATGCTATTAATGCTATAAATATAATCATTGCTGATGAGAAAGCCTTAGATTTATTCATATAGCATATAGGCCTAATGTAGATAGAATTCACTCTACTCAAAGTGACTGGTCTCAGAGGACCTAGAGTGTCGAAGTCTCAATTTGCACAGCAGGTTATGGCTTCAACTCGTTGTTCTGAACCAGCTAAATAAGTAATGTAAATCTATTCTTAAGGACCTAATGGGTATGCTTAAAGTTAGGCAGAATGAATGCCTGTCTATAATGTGATTGCCATGAAACTGGTATATGCAGGGGTGAACAGCTAAAAGACTAAGTTCAAGAATCAGAAGTGAAAAGAAAATATGGGAAGTTAGAGAGTTTTAGGATAAAATATCCCAGACTGTCTTTAACGTTTATGGCAAAAATGTCAAATGGCATTATGTGTTTGCACAAAGGTCCATTTCTATATTTCACTGAATGATCCATTCTGCTTCTTAGACCTAGCTTGATTTTCCGCTTCTATGCTTACTGCTCTAGAATCCAATGTACAGGGCAGAGGGAATGAAAAAAAAAAATAGTTCCGAAAAAACAGGCATACGTCTGTAATTTTTAGGTAGTAATGAGAAGTGTTAATAGAGGAAAAGATCATGGAGAAACTGAAGTAGTCAAAAATCTGGTTAAGTTACAAAACAAAGGGAAAAGGTAAAATCAGAGCTAACAAAAATAAGGTAGGACTTTTATTTATTTTGGCCATCATCAAAGGCTGTATTTTTGAACCATAAATAATAATGGTATGTAAATACGTATATATGCATACCAATTAAAATATATATTATCTATGTGTATACATGTATATATGTCCATGTGTGTCATATGTATCATGATGTATGTGTGTGTAGGTATATACGTGAACACGTCTCTGGTTAGTCTAAACTTATTTCATTTTTTTTTCCATGGACATAGTAACTTATAACACTATCAATGCTTTGGTCCTTAATATAGAACAAGTAGAATTTTTCAGCTTGCAAGTTATAAAGTACTCTTAACTTCATTACAAGTAAATTGAATCAGTTTACCTGCATTAGAAGCATTCATTTATTTCCAGATCTGTATGCCTGGAGAAATGCTGTGGCTCCTTTTCGTGCATTGTCAACAGTTATAATATATGCAATGTCCAGGCATGAAGAAGTGTAACTGATAGCTGAATTCCAAATGTGGTTGCATACTGACACCATTACATTCCTGAAACTGATAAGAATAGGGAGTTTTGAATGTTTATTAAATACTTAATTTCTCTTAGCAATTTTTCTTCACATAGAAGACTTTGAATTAATATACAAGGTTAAAGTCAATGGTTCTATTCATTTATATCTTCTCTTCTGCACTTTAAGCACAAGACGCTGAATAAAGTAATATTTCCTAAATTATGAGGTTCAATTAACTTTGTATGGATGTAAATTTGCATTAAATGGTAGTGACAAAGACAATAATCTAAAACACCAACACCACTCAACGTGGAAATTTGCAATATAGGCATGGAGCTGTAGAACATTAGAGAACTTACAGAACTATTATTATAATTCCTTTAAAGGACTATACATATTAAAATTTACAGGGATTATAAATGCAGTTACATATCTTATGAGTTTTAACAATAATAAATGTTACATGAAGTTTAACAAAATGAACTTCTTACTCAGCAAGATACTTTTGGTTGGCTGCTTTTTTGGGGAAGGAAGGTTATTTTGCTTTGTCTTAACACAGAGGACTAACCACCATTCTTTATATAATAATAATAATAATAATAATAATAATATTCTGCTTATTCAAAGGCAAATTTTGAAGTTTTCTTGACCTTTAAAGACAGTAATTTTCTATTCATTCTGAAAATGTTCTAGAAATGCTAGGCCAAATTTTCATCATTTTACTCAGGTTATTATTTCTAGTGATTTTCTATATCCCACAGAAATAACTGTAAGATTCATGTGCAGACTTGCATATGATAGAGTTGGGTCAAGGAATCTCTGTCAATGGAATGACAGTGAAAAATCTTAAGATCTTCAGATTATTTATGCCATTTAATTTTTTTTTAAATGAAAACCCATTGTTAATAGAAAAACTCACTTGGTACCAGGTAATTTTACTGAATCTTTCGTTTTCATTAAGGCAATGCTTATTATACATTAATTCAAATCTTTGTTAACTGTTAAAAATATTTTCATTCTTTCTATCTATTTTAATCACTGTCCATAGCTGTCTGAGAAAAAGTGTGTTAAATCAACATGCCATGGGAACATAGTGTAATAATTTCTTTCTTTATCAGAAACTGCTTAAAGACCTCATTCACCAAGAGAAATTAATGATCCTTATTGCTGATGAGTCATGACCCTTACTTACTGATGAGTCAACAGAAGATGATTCTGACTATTAATAAAGAAAATCAAAGTGCAAATTAATGTAACTTCATGTTCTCTTTGATGCAAAATGTCACAAGAAAGTGTCTCCTGCATAATTAATTTATCTTGTCTTTGATTTTATTCTTACTACATGGTAAATCTCAGAAAGAAAATAAATATTTCAACAAAAAGAAATTACTCAATCTAAGCCTGAACTAAGAATGTAAGGTAAGATTCAGCTACCTAAGTAGGAATATATACAACAGAATAGAATAACTGAGGTGGAATGTTCCCATTTCCATGGAAAAAAAAATAGCATGTTTAGGATTGAACAATTTGTGACTTGGGAGCAGTTTCTGTTTCTCAAGATACAACAAAGTTTATCAAGACTGCATACTGGAAATCTGCTTCCCAAATCTCTTTTTTAAAAAGTAAAAAAGTAAAAAAGTGTACATCAGCTTTATTGATATTGAAAGTTGATTGTAAATCTATTACCATTTTTTTTTTACTACCGAAAGGACAAAAAAATTAGTAAAAGCTAACTTTAATTTCATATATTCAATTTTATATATATTATTGAATTACTATATCAAAACACACTTTTACATTAGAAGGTGCTTCTTCTGCAATTAACAAGAAACATCTTGGCTGGGCTCCACAGCTCATTCTTAAGAGTCATTTCAGTAATGGTCCAACATGTTTGCCATATAAGTGTGATCACACTGCTACTGTTTAGTTGAAAAATCTTTTTGTAATTTACAATATATTAATGAACTCCTTGTTATGTTAGAGTGAGTCTATTGCTTTTTGTTCAATACTTTTTGACTGAATATTAGATAATATTAATGATAGCAACCACAGTACATTGACTTCATAAAATGTCAGGAATGCAACAAATAATAAGGAAGAGTGGAGCATTAAGAAAGTTAACCTCGAACTAGTATGTTTTCCAGGACTTAGTATAGTCCTTTAGCTTTTAATTTACTTCTAAAAAAATCTTAAAGTCACTTCTGAAAATAAAGGAAAAAAAAATTTTTTTTAAATGCATAATAATCTAGAAGTTAATTACATCCTCAAACTGAAAAAGCATTTTGGATGGTATTACTTTAACTAAATGTACATATCTGCATCTGAGTAAACTCCCTTTATGGTAAGAAAATGACTCAAAGATTAATGTCATCTTAATCTAGTATATGCTAGGGTAAAAGGACAAAAATTAAAGGACAAGCATAAACAAGGACCCACAGAAGTCATATTCACACTTCAGATGCAGATCAGCTTTGCACAACAGAGGACTGCCCACTTACAAAGTTGGCTACTATTATTCAACAAAGTGTTGAATTACATCAATTATATTCCATTGAAGCCAAGTATGAAAATAAAGCTATAAATTTTTTGGTTTAGAATTTTTTGTGAAGCTGAATGCTAGGAGTAATACAATTTTTCTAATCTATAGAGGAATTCCCAGAATCAAAATATCGTAGAACTGTTCATACAGTCTTATTCCATTTAAACAGACAAAAGAGCCTAAAGGCTTTCTTTATAAGGACACTTCAGGCTAGAGCCTTAGAGATGTGATTTGTGTATCACAGCTTAAACTACTTTTTATCAGCTCTACCTGGCAATATACAGCTCTTGTTTTCTATTTTGGTGAAAAGTTAGAACTAACAACTTTACCTAGCTTTATTCAGTTATACAGAAACTAGGAATCTGAATTTGTACAGAAATAGACTCAAAGCAATTACAGTTTCCTGTAGCTCAAATTTGATCATAAAGACCATTTACTTTCAAATTTCGTTTTACACTTCTTAGGTGTGATTTTTCCCTGTAACAATGTGGATGAACAGAGGAAATACAGAAAGTGTAGTTGCAGAATCTTGAGTCAATGTTTCCATTTTTTATTTAAATACAGAAGAAAACATTCATAGGTAACTCTTTCTTAGCCAAGTGAGACAGAATAACCTCAGCTAGTCCAGTAGAGTCCTATATAGTTGCAATTGTTTAGGTATGTCTGAAAGAAAAAAAAAAAAAAAAGACTTTGCAAAAGAATTACCAGATGTTGCTTTACAATAAGTAATCAATTTCTAAGTAGCAAGACTGAGAACTTTTTTCTAAACCAAGGTAGAATTTAGCAATTATGGTTAACACGAGAACATATCAAATAGGCCCATTCCTAGCTCTTCCTTCAACCTTAAGTGTTGATTTGGACAACCATGTCCAAAAATAGCCCAAAATCTTACAGAGAAATTGTTTCATTTGGGCCTGGATCAAAGTGCTGTCTAGGTAAGACTTCATTGGTATATTCAGCCTGGTCTTGCAGTGGGGGTTTAGACTCTCTGCATAACATTTTTCTTTATATCAACATATTAAAATTCAGCTTCAGATGGATACAAGAATTTTCTATCAAATGTGATTATAATAGAATCATAGAATTATAGAATAGTTTGGGGTGGAAGGGACCTCAAGTATCATCTAATTCCAACCACCTTGCCATGTGGCAGCAACACCTCCCTCTAGACTAGGTTACTCAAGGCCCCACCCAGCCTGGCCTTGAACACATCCACTAAAAGTTTCAGTGTTGGCCTATGAAAGAAGAAGTGCTTGTTGTTTTATTTTTTTTTTTTTTTTTAAAAAAAAGTCTGGATTGTCTTACTTTATAGGAACATTTTTAATGATGTTTTTTGTACTAGCTAAGTAGAAAAAATATTGAAAATTATAATTGAGCATGAATAAAAATATTTTTCAGTTTAAGTAGATTCGGTAGATTATATTTTAACATGTTAAATTCACAAGTCAATCAACCTACAATTCTTTAAGGAAATAATAATAAAAAGCCAAAGATTTGCTAAAGCAAAGATAACTTTGATTCCACTAGTGAGTTGAACTAGAAATTAAAAAAATAAATTCAAATGTGTTGTATTGGGTATTTATGCATGTCTTCAGAGATGCCAAAAATATATATTCTTAAAAAACTGTTTAAGATGCAAAACTAAACTAAAAATATACAGTAATTTTGTAGAAAAACCTCTACTTAAATCTAAAAAAGTAATGAACTACATAATATCTTAAAGCTAGATGTAACATAGTAGGTAGTATCAATTAAACTGCTTACCACTAAGAGAATTATTCCTTTATAAAGAATTTTTTTAAAAAAGAAAAATAAGTCAATTATTAAAATCAATTTATTCTACATAATAAAAATTCTGCAAATAAAATACTTTCATGAAGCAAATATTTTTAATTCAATTTCTTTCATTTGATGAAATAATGTCATATTTTTAACAATAAATTTCCAAAATTTCAGCAGATTTTAAAAATATGCCTTCAGTGCAAATATCAGAAAAAAGTTTCAGGTACTGGAGACCTTGGTAGATCCATAATAGCAAAACAATACCTAATCACACTGAAACAAGTGAAAGAGAAACCAAAGGTAGCACATAGGTTGATACCTCAAATTTATAATGAACATGTCATTACAATAATAATAATGCAGAATAAAGATGCAGGTTATAAGGTGAATATGAAGACTAATCACCTTACTTCATTTATACCAAGTGAACTATCGCAGCAAAGTTACTAGCAGATTTTTTGAACACTTTGACCATGAAAATACAGAACAGAGGATTCATGAGCAGAGTAGATCAGATACAGAGTGATGTAGCAAAAACAGTTTAGGAAAGGCTGTGAGAGTTTTACTTTTTTATTATGAAACATAGGTTATTTCTTCCTCAACACTGAAAATCGATGATGAATTATACCACTCTTTAGACCTAGATGGAAGGATAATTTTCAAGTCAGTGAAACTTAAACTTTCATCTTCTTTTTTAAAAACTTCTGCTGTGGCAGTAAAGCAGTGTTGTTATTTTAGGTAGTGCTTAAGCCCCAATAAATACATGTTTGTCTATAGAGTTGCAATCTATGAAAAAAGCATTCAAGGCATAGCACAAATCATTGAAGTAGGCTAGAAATATAAATAAATCTTGATACAGCCTTAACAGTTTCATCCATGGTAACTGTAAAATAAACTATTAAAATGTAGAGAATAAACTGTATCTTTTTGCCTTCTTTCTCCACTAGCTTGCAGGATAGCACCTTCTTTTCAGATACCACCACTGGTGGGCTGCCAAGGAGGCAAAAATGGCAATTTCACATCTTTCATTAAGAGACAAACAAAAAAAAGTAGTGGTTTGTTTTGTTTATTAAAATAAAAAAAGTTTTACAGCAAAATAATTCCAAACTTGTATGTATGTAAAAAAAAAACCACTACATAGAGAGAAAAATGTACAGAGGTGAATATACGTGCATGGAATCTGATATTCCATTTTGAAAACCAGGACAGATAGAAGCCTGCAGCGTCCTTATGGAGAGAGATGAAATGCAGGAAGACAGATGTGTCAGTAAGATGAGGAGAATTGAATTAACATTAAAACCTGATCTTATAGTAGCTCACATCCTACTGGTATGATAAAACTGTAATTATTTATGCTTAATTTTCCCAAAAGTGCTGTAACATACCAGCTGTTTATAAAGAAAAGAATTATTGAAAGATAAAATGATATTTTTTTGCAGAATGTTTGCTATAATGCCAAAAGCTTGAACACTTGATAAAGCTAGAACACTGGATAAAGCTAGAACACTTTTCCAGATACTAGTTTGTTAGAGCATATTGACAACTGAAAATCATACAGAACTTCACACATGTATAATATTGACCAAATTCTACTGCATTGGGCAATGACATTCCATATTTCCAGGTGTATTAAGCTTAATTGTTGGATATTTAGATACACTGAGCAAATTACCATTATGTCTATTCAAATCAAATCAACAGAGCTGTGAGTTTGATGCATTCTACACAGGTCAAATCTGCGGTATATTCTGCTCTTGCAGATTCTTTTGGGTCTTGACATATTGGCAGTCGTAAATAATGTTTTCAGTCATGAGGGACACCTTCATATATCATATAGATCCTTCATGAGTACAAAGAAAAATATCCACTTCTTTGTTATTTGTGTAACATGAAGAAAGAGTTTCCACCTTTAATCTGTCCCTACTTCATTTACATCCTTGCACAAAAGACTGTTCACTAGCATTAATATAACAGTATGACTAGAATGGAAAACAAAGCAGCTCAAAAAGAAAGTCTTACCATACAATTATAGAATCATAGAATATATTGGGTTGGAAGGGACCTCTAAAGGCTATCTAGTCCAACCCCCCTACAGTAATTAGGGACATCTCTAACTAGATCAGGTTGCTCAAAGCCCCATCAAGCCTGACCTTGAACGTCTCCAGAGATGGGGCCTCCACCACCTCTCTGGGCAACCTGTTCCATTGCTCAACTACCCTTATATTAAAGTATTTCTCCTAATGCCTAACCTAAATCTACCTTTTTCTAGCTTAAAACGATTACCCCTTGTCCTATCGCTACCAACCATTGTGAACAGATCTTCCCCTGCCTTCTTACAGGCCCCTTTCAGGTATTGGAAAGTCACTATAAGGTCCCCCCAGAGCCTTCTCTTCCCCAGGCTGAACACCCCCAACTCTCTCAGCCTGTCTTCATAGGAGAGCTGCTCCAGCCCTCTAATCATTTTCATGGCTCTCCTCTGGACACACTCCATCAGGTCCATATCCTTCTTGTGCTGGGGGCTCCAGAGCTGGACGCAGTATTCCAGGTGAGGTGTCCCCAGAGCAGTGTAGAGGGACAGAATCACCTCTCTTGTTCTGCTGGCCACACTTCTTTTGATGCAGCCCAAGATTGGCCATTGCACATTGGTGGTTCATTTCCAGCTTTTCATCCGCTAGTACCTCCAAGTCTTTTTCTACAGGGGTGCTCTCTAGCATGTCCTCTCTCAGCCTATATTGATAATGTTGTTTGTCCCAGCCCAAGTGCAGAAGCCTGCACTCAGCATTGTTGAACCTCATGAGGTTCACCTGGGCCCCCTTTCCAGTCTGTCCAGGTCCCTTTGGATGGCATCCCATACCTCTGGTGTATCAGCTGCACCACCCAGCTTGGTGTCATTAAGCTTGTGTCCTGAAAATGTTCTTTTAGCCAAGATCTTGTTGGAAATAATTTACTTTTCTACAATGGTAAATCTTTCCAGGTACATCGTCATTTCACAAGGCAGTGCTGTGCTGGACATGTGTGTTCTCTTTCTCTATGTGGTGATTTCTGTGCAGAGGGAAAAAAAAAGAAAAGAAAAAACAAACACAAAATGAACAAACACACAAGTAAACAAACAAAAACAACACACACAAAAAAACCAAAACAACAACAACAAAACCCAAAACCACAAAAAACCCACAAACAACCCAAACCAAAAAACAAACAAAACCCCCTAAACATATAAACAGCTAAGCATTGAGTAGAATAGTTCTTAACAGACTAGCCTACCAGAGCACAGCAATTCTCTGACATAGCTGTATTGTTTACCCTTTCAGAAAAAAATGCTTAGAGATTAGTTTGAGAATATTGACTAATGCTATGTACCTGAAGTTAAATTGTAGTTAAATTATTGTTATTTTTTAATGTTGAAATCTCAGGGGAAATATGTCATTCTTCCTTTCACTGTTTCTTGACAGAAGACCTGAGCCTTTTAAAGTGTTTTCGCTGCAATATTGATTTTCATGTATATTAGATTATTGCTTTGTATTTTTCTCCTAATCATCAGGAACATTATAAGGATCTTTTTTCCTGAATTATTAAGTACCTTGTCATTGTACTCCACACCCTTAGTAAGTAGTATATCATGACCCAATTCACTAAAGAGCTACAAATCATAACGGCAACACTTATAATAATTTCTGAGTCATGTTCTCAGGATAATAGTGTGACAGAGCTGAGAATCTAGTGTCTCATCTACAAAAGTGGATGTAAAAAAAGAGGCAGTAGGCAAATCTTTATTTCTATAAATTTGCATTGTCTTAACATGTCAGTATAATATCTTCTGGCCCAAGAGGGTAGGGTTATCTTTATAATTCTTTTAATCAGCCTTGATACCTGCCTGTGAATAAACATAGCAAAATGTATTTTCAACAATGTGTCACTGAATATTCACTAAGAAAAGTAGGTCAGATCTAATTCTCCAATTTATCACATATTAAATTCCCAGCTTGGCCTATGGCAGTCCTATATGCAGCATCCGAAGAATGGTACTTTTATTTCACACCCAGTTAAGGTTATGGTGGTGAAAATTAAATACCAGGTTTAATTAATTGATGCATAATTAAAACAAATTGGACTTTACTATCATTACTTTTCTTTATGTTGACACCAGTAGTATGGAAGAAAAGTGGTTTGAGACTTAAAAAGGGCAAGAATAGAGTAAGGAAAAGCAGTGATGTTAGTTACAAGTCATACAGAATTGTCTAAGTATGCTTCTGTGGATGTGGGTGAGAAGGGAGATGGTTAGAAATTTACAGCTACCTGGAAACTAAATAAATACAGAGCTTAAAATGGTGCAGTAAAAATCAAGTTTAATACTTGGATAACAAGTCACTGATTTATTTGTCTCCTCACCTTCAATGCCATGATACAGCATATGTCTGCCCTCTTCTTAAAAGATAACTTCCTTATTTAAAAAATTCATTGTTGGACACAAGTTTATCTTTCCCAATTAAAATTATTTGTCTCTACAAATATCAAAATGCAGAGACTACACAAAAGCTAACACCATAGATATATTTTTCTTTGCCCTTTAATGTCCAAAAGTGTCAGTATGAACTTTATTTCCTGTTATTTTATAAAAACTGACACTTTTTAAAACTTCGGCTTGTGAAATTAGGTCTATCACACAGATAAGGAGAAAAAGGGTTAGAAATAGAGGCAGCATTCCATTATTTCATAACATTACAGAAAAAAAATGTTAAAGTCCCATTCCAATCTCCAAGTATAAATAATTGAAACTGTACAGATCTCAGTACCTAATTAGACATAATAGGCTTTTTGCTACATAATTTTGTGAAGGTAATTAGATGGAAAATGCCTGTCATTGCACACTGCACACTGGACAAAAATCATTTTTAGATCTAATTTAGCTGAAAAATAACATTGTGTGCTTTCATAAATCCCTAAGTCTAAATGCTTAGGAGAACTAATTTTCAGGTAGAAGAAATTATTCTTCCCAGTATATAGTAAAAGTACTGCAACTTATTATCCTTCTTTCTTGTGTGTTTTTTTTTTTTTCTTTTTAAATTTATTTTGTGGGTATGTACAATCTGACTGCAAAATTTATTTTAGTGTTATCAATAATTTTTTAAGTTCAGGAATATGTCTGTTTCAGATTATACTGATGAATAGCAATATGTTGAGGCACAATTAACCAGGACATTTTTTAAACAAGACTATACATGTTCCCCAAAAAGCATCTTTATTACAGGAAATAAATTTAATAGGTACTGAGTTCTGTATGACTGAATAAATAACAAATATTGAGTTATTAAGCTTTTAATCATTTTCAAGGAAACATTAAAATTTCATTGTACTCTACTTACTGCACCTAACTGCTAAATGTATTTCAGGAAACATATCTCCTCTGAAGAATAAAAGTTTCCTTTCTTAAAAGAAATCATCATAGTCAGGTTTCTAGTCTCAGCTATCCAGGAACTGTATGAGAACTAGCACAGCCAAACTGCTAAGAATGTCATGAAAATAAAAGTAATTCATCAACAGATGAGTACGATAAATGAGTCTGTCAATCCAATAATTATTTCCTGGAAATTAAAAAAAATGTAAGGCCTGATTCCACCAATTTCCAGTTTCTTTATTCAGATAAATAATAACCTTGATTATTTTTAATGTAAATCTCACTAAATAAAAGCCTTCCCTTCCGGATACATGATTGCTTCTCTCAGCAAACAACAGAGCACTAGCATCATGTGGAACATGATGTGACACTCATCTACAAGAATGGCCGAAAGGAAGATCTGTAGAACTACAGACCTGTCTGTCTGACCTCAGTGCCAGAAAAGGTTAGGAGCAGATCATCTTAAGTGCCATCACAACACACATAGAGGACAGCTACATGATCAGGCCCAGTCAGCATGGTTTAAGAAAGGCGGGTCCTGCTTGACTAGCCTAATCTCTTTCTATGACAAGGTGACTGACTCAGTGGGTGAGGGAAAGGCTGTTGATATTGTCTACCTGGACTTTAGTAAAACCTTTGACACTGTTTCCCTCAGCACTCTCATGAAAAAACTGGCTGCTCATGGCTTGGATGGGCATATATGCTTTAATAGCTTAAAAACTGTCTGGAAGGCCTGGACCAGAGAGTGGTGGTGAATGGAATTAAATCCAGCTGATGGCCAGTCAGAAATGGTATTCCCCAGGGTTCAGTATTGGGGCCAATTATGTTTAATAGCTTTACTATCTGGTTGAAGAAATCAAGTGCAACCTCATGAAGTTTGCAGATGACACCAAGTTAGGGGGGAGTGTTGATTGGCTTGAAGGTAAGGAGTCTTTACAGAGGTATCTGGACAGGCAGAATTGATGGGCTGAGGCCCATGGTATGATGTTCAACAAGGTCAAGTGCCATGTCCTGCACTTGAGTCACAACAACCTCATGCAATGCTATAGGCTTGTGGAGGAGTAGCTAGAAAGCTGCCTGGCAGAAAAACACCTGCGGGTTCTTGTCAGCAGCCATCTGACTATGAGCAGGCAGTGTGCCACAGGTGGCCAAGGAGGCCAACGACATCCTGGCTTGTATCAGAAATAGTGTGGTCAGCAGGACAAGGAAACGTTTGTTCCCCTGTACTTGGCACTGGTGAGGCTGCACCTGGAATACTGTGTTCAGTTTTGAGCTCCTCACTACAAGAAGGACATTGAGATGCTGGAGTATCTCCAAAGAAAGGCAACGAAGCTGATAAAAGATCTAGAGAACAAGTCTACTGAGGAGTGGCTGAGGGAACTGGGGTTGTTTAGTCTGAAGAAAAGGAGGCTGAGGGGAGACCTTATCACTCTCTACAACTACCTGAAAGGACATTGAAGGGAGGTGGATATTGGTGTTCTCTCCCATGTAACAAGACATAGGACAAGAGGAAATGGCCTCAAGTTGCACCAGGGGAAGTTTACACTGGATATTAGGAAAAATTTCTTCACTGAAACTGTTGTCAAGCATTGGAACAGGCTCCCCAGGAAGTAATGGAGCCACCATCTCTGAAGGTGTTTGAAAGACATGTAGATGTGGTGCTTAGGGACATGGTTTTGTGGTGGCCTGGCAGTGCTTGGTTAACAGTTGGACTTGATGGTCTTGTAGGTATCTTCCAAACAGAACAATTCTATTATTATGTGATTAAGTCCAAGATGATTTCTTCTTTTCTTTCCTTCCTTAAACAGTTTTTGTCAAATTGTTGAAGATGAGGTAAAGGAAGAAAAGCTGTGAGGGCCTTGTGTCTTTTTTTCATAGCAAAGAGTTCTGAAAAAGCTAACAATGTTATTCTTGTTTGCATTTTGCTTAATGACAATAAGACTTCAAGTATCACCTGGAAAGCGTTATTTTCTCATTTAGGAACAGAAAAAGACCATTCTATATATTTTAATAAAAACATTATCTACATTCTGAGTGTAAATCTAGATGGATGTTTGTTATCTAGTGGACACAGACCACAAAAAACGATGAAATTCTGTACTCTGGTGTCTCTTTGGTGTAGGTTACTTAGAGTGAACGTGAAAACCTGTTTCATGAAATCAAGATGAAATCTGATCTTCTAACACACTGTTCAGTATATTGAATACAAAAAAGATGAAAAATCTTATCTCAAGTGATAATGCAGAAATTGGCTGCACCATTTAGAAAAAATATAATGTATATAGAGTTCAGTACCTTTGCTCTTTAAGGATGAGAAATTCTACACTGTGCTAATAGGATTGGAACTCTGACATTTCAACACAGACTACTTAAAAAGATTTTTTGTTGTTGTTTCTATTAAAACAAATGACCTGGAACATTCAGAAAAGTGAATAGCCTTGTTTCATCAATTTTAGTGGAAAATATTTTGCTTTGTGATCTTGGTAGAATGCATCCCTTAAGATTTCAATTGCAGTATTGCCATTTGTGGTTACACGGACTGTTCAGTGACTTTAGTCCAGATTTTGATAAAGAGGTGAGATGTACTGCACTCTGTTCGGTGTGATGGGGAAGCTAAAATCAACACTTTTGGGACTACCTTTTAATCCATATGTGCAATATAAAAATCACATAGAAGTTCCAACATCTAAGTACAGTATAAGTCCTTAGAAAAAAAAGCTAAAAACCCCAACATTTTAATAAAAACAAGTTACTGATTGATGAGGATTTGTCTGCTTACAGTTGCCTTGGTTTTTTGCTTTGGACCTGTTCTTTTTGGCTGCATTTTCTGTCACACAAACATAGATGTCTCAAATATATATGAAGTGATTTTTTTTCCACCTCTGAAACTATATGTACTTATATTTAAATATATAATATAAACATATGTAACTGTATATGTTTAAATATATGTAATATAAATATATTGAAACTATATGTACAAATATTGAATATCATTCTAATAGTGGGATTGAAAACTGTTTATTGGAATTGCAACACAGAAGTAATAGCCTTTATCAATTTGATTTTATTAAAATAATAATTCATTTCATAAAATTATATTACTGTAATTGAAGCTATTTATTTTATACATGGTTAATAAAACAAATTATTGGTCGCTGAAAGGAACTAAGGCATATATTAGGGAAGTAACACTTTTCTTGACCACTCAAGTCTATTTTCTCAAGTTCTAACTGTAGTTGTGTATGCCTATCCCATTAATAATCAAAAGCTGCATATATTCAGCAAACTCTTCAACAGCTCTGCAGTAGCAATGTCCTGAGAAGGCAATATTTTGAGAGTGATTATTCACAGTTTGCATGATCAAAAGGCACTATTCACATGAAGACATCTTAAAAATATATGGAAAATTCATTGGAAACATTATTTTGGTTGCTGCCAGAATGTCACAAAATCTAATCAAGAATACTTACTTGATTCACCCATATTGCAAGGTACATATTATTTATTTGACTCACATAAAGGTGCCTGGGATTTAAGTACAAGGTTTTCTTCATGATTTGGACAGACTGGAGAGCTGTTCAACAAGAATAAGTGCAGAGTCCTGCACCTGGGAAGGAGTAATAAGATGCACAAGTACAGACTGGGAGGCGATCTCCTAGAGAGAAGCTCAGTGGAGAAGGACCTTGGAGTCCTGGTGGACAAGTTCTCCATGGGACAGCAATGTGCCCTTGTGGCCAAGAAAGCCAA